>JAAAKL020004735.1:4388-20418 GCA_010016065.2 Carybdea cf. marsupialis auct. non (Linnaeus, 1758) | reverse complement strand
GCTTTCTAATATCTGACGGCAAATCTGAATGTGAATCAAGGCGAAGAATTGCATTAAGTAAAGAGGAATTCAACAAAAAGAGATCTGTTTTAACAAGTTCCAACATCAAAATGTCAATACGACAACGAATCCTGAATTCTTACATCTGGCGTATGCTTCTATATCGATGTGAAACATGGAGTATCTTGTCTGTTATGCAAATATGTTTGCAGGCAACGGAAGTATGGTTTGTAAGACTGCTGAAGATTTCATGGACAGATAAAGTATCAATGAGTGTATACTAACAATAGCTAACATAAGGCGCAATCTGTTACAGACCATCTAAAAGAGGAAAATGACATTTTTAGGTCATGTTATGCGGAGAAAAGGCATAGAGAATCTATCGCTGGCTGGGAAAGTAGAAAGTAAAAGATGAAGAGGGAGACAGAGAATGACATATTTGAGCAACATCAAAGAATGGACCAACACAGAGAAGATTGGAAAAGCATGATGGTCAACGCCGTCGCGCATGACAAATAAAGAAAAAGAAGAAGAGATACTTTGGCCGTAATAATGTTCAGTTTTGAATGATGACGTTATAATTAGAATTATAACGTTATAATGTAAAATACCAGGACATGAAAAAGAGAATAAAATTGGGGGTATTATTTCTCAAGTAAACGATTGATTTTTTTCAATTTTACTTCATGGTGCTTTTTTAAAATCATAAACAGTGGGCTCAAACATATCGGTTTCTACGTGTTCATTGTTAGCAAGTTGTATGATTTAATTTCTATCAAAGGTGTTTGTGTGCTTTGAATTTCATGTACCAGAAACATCTAACAAGGCACATCCGTAGTTTTTAGAGAATAAAACGATTTTCGTAGAATTACTTATTGTAGAAACATATAATTTTAGGTGGAAGTGATAGTATTAAAGAGTTAAAATTGATGTCATTTCCATAATGATTCTTGTTTCACAATCATTTTTTTGATGTTTTAATGTGAGTTATATTCTTATCTTACTCAGTTATGCACTGGCCAACAGATTGGTGGATCGATTTATATGAATACCTATACCATTTTATTTTTCATCGGCTTTCAGCTTTTTGCTCATGCTTTTCCTTGGCGTCTTCCTCGATGCAATAGCCACACGTTGCTTGATATCCGAGTGCCTTTGAATGAAGCTTGTCTCAACTTGCGAAATTTACTCCAACAGCGATTTTTGTAACACTAGAAAGAGCGATGATAGAGAATATAATTGATATTGCAAAAGTGCATGATCATGGTTTTGTACCAAATATAAAGACACGTAATAGTTTCATGCTACGTTTTTTATTTTTTGTCAGATCAAGAGTTAGAAAGAGATGGAAGAATAGGTGAATGGGAAGCAGCTGATAAGGTACAGTGCAGTACGATCTTGCTGCTGCTCTTTTTAGCAGTCCTTCGTTGAATATAGAAGATATAGAAGATATAGATTGTTATGATTCTTTGTGTGTTTTTTACTTGATATCAATGTACCAAGAAACACTTATTACTTTTGACAGGTATTGGTAATACTCATCAAGCTTTTGTGATTCTTGTTCAAATTATTTCCTTTATATCAAACAAGTCGTGCTAATTGTAGGATATTAAAAACACCTTATCTTATATCATTATCAGCTTCAATTATGTCTGGAAGGATTTCAGTTTCACATTCCGCATTCTAGCATCTCTTGGGGATGCAAGATTTTAGCAAGTGATCGTCAGGGGTGTGTTTCTATGCCTATAGCAGGTAACGAATATAACTGGTCAGGAGATATTAGAGCTTTTGGGGGTCTTGGTGGTATTTTTTCCTGAGGTTCAAACGATGTGGCCATTTCCTTAGCTTAAACACAGACACAGTCCGCTAAAGGGCACAGATGTATGTACACTGTGGCCAAAGTCATTTCCAGGCCCAGGTATTTAATAGGTAAGCCACACTACTATGTATGCACTTACATCGGGTAGCGCTACGATTTATAACCCATCAACATATTGAAAACTTTGGTCTCTTTTACGTACGTGTCCGTATTGAACTTTGCTGATAATTTCACATCTTGGTGGCATTGTAGCCCTTCAAACACTCTACAAACAATCGTTCTCCTGTTATCATTTTGCTAAAGAATTTGTTTGTTTTCTCAGTTAGATTGCGCACCTATCGAATGCCAGTCTTTCCCCCGCAACAAGTTGATTTGTGGTTTGTTGCTTGTTATCTCAAAAAACAGCTAACCTTAAGGGAACATGTTCGTTACTCCTCAATTGCCTCGCATTTTGTGGAGTTTTGTTGAAATAGGCAATCCTGGGAAAGAAGGTTGTTTTAAAGTATCTTTTGTCCACAGCTAACGACGGAAGATGGACAGAAAACAGAAAGTAATAGTGTACTGTCTGGACGAGAGCGAGATGGTGACAGACAAGAGGTCACGGAGCTCAGCAAGCCAGAGCAGAGAATTTCCAATATGCTATCGAAGAAAAGTGAGTAAGAGAGTTCTATAAAAGTATGCTCATTTTACAATACGCCTAGAAATAACGCTTGACGAATTTACTAATATCGAGGAATTCTATGGGGTGTCGAGTCTACACAATTATTAGAATAAATTCATTTAAACTACTTATTTCTCTGTTCATTTATTTGTTCGTTTACTTAATTTTTTTTCATTTATGCAACTGTTTATTGATGCATTTGTAGTTCCTTTATTATTCATATTAGTTCGATGATATATTTGGGGTTTTTTAATAGTCGAGACTAGATATACCTAAGATATACGTGGCCAAGGATTCATAACGCATTAGTAACTGTAATAGAACTTATGGTAGCGTAGTAGTAGTATATTAGTTTCCAAAGGCCAACACTACGACATGAGTGAAGGATATTCCATTTCACTCTCACACTTTCATAGCCATGAAACGTATAATGTGGCCGGAATTTCACATTTATATTTTGTTGTCTAACGATCCTACTGCCTAAAAGATTGATATTGTAAATTACATGTTATTCAGGAAGAGAGCATCATCATCCTCGTGTTATGAATCTGATTTATAAGAAACATCATTCAATTTTTGTTTTTCGCTTTTCTTTATTTTAAAACCTTTTCTGTAATGGAAGCCTGTAATGTGCAATGCCCTGTGATAACTTGCTGCGATTTTCTTTAGTAACCCTGCAAGCCCATTGTTTCAAATCTGTACTCCTTAACACTGCAATTTTGCTCCTTGTTACGACTTTTGTCGAGAAGTTCTCGCCTATCTCATGACCTGAAATGTTCGTTTTTCTACGGCTCTCGGATGGTTTTTTACTAGTTAACAGGTTCTTAAAGTGCACACTGAAGCAAAAACACAAAACATTGAAGCAGTCATTTGCATCAGCATCAGATCAAGGTTGCGATATGCAAGTGCGCAAACAATGACGTATTGCATACTGTTTGAATCAGGACGTGTTAAAATAGCATGTTGTTCTTTACACCTTTTTATGGTACGCTATGTGTGATGATCCGTTGTTATGTTTTGCCAGAGTGAATATACATGTATATGAATTTTCTTTCAATGTGACTTTTTTCAGAACAAGACCCCTCTTCGCGTGCAAGTAAACTGATTAGCAAAATTAGACAGCAGCAACATAGGTGGGTGGAAAACATAGAATCTGGAGAACGAGAAGTCACTAAAGATACTCAGGAGATTGATGTAGCTGGTAAGATTGAAAAACTGATCTTTGTATTTTTCACTTTATCACCTGACAAGAAACATTAGTTAGTGAAGACTTTGCATGGAAAGTTTATGCTGTTAACAGTTACTCATATATGTTAGTGAGTAAAATTTGTTTCAGCGAAAGGTTTAGATTCCAAAGGTTATGTGCCACCCTACTGCTATTGAACAGTCTGGAAGTGGGCTGTTGGCAACATAGACACAAAGAGCATAAAGCACACAAAGTATACGCCCCCATTAAGATGCGACGGTGATGAAAGAACATTACTTTTTTAATGTTATGGCGTTGATGGGTGCCACCATTAATTACATGGACTGCTTTTTAAGGAATCTAGTATCACGCCATAATATTTTGTTGCTGCTCTGTCAAATTGCTGCTTGCAAATAGTTAAAACAAGCCAGGATGCATTCTCCTCATCAGTTTATTTCATTTCTCGCTTCGTTATGTTTATTTTGTCAGGCACAAAAAGTGGTGATGCAGAAGAAAGGAGTGACAGCCTGGTGTCTATGGATATAGAAAGGTAATTCTATCTGATAAGCTACACTAGTATTAGTGTTAGGCTCACTCATCATCATCATCATCATCATCATCATCATCATCATCATCATCATCATCATTATCATCATCATCATCATCATCATCATCATCATCATCATCACCACCACTACCATCATCATCATCATCATCATCTTTATTGGTATTGAGGGTTAACCATCCCTCCGCCCCTCAATCCTAGGAAAATAACGAGACGTAGTGGTTTGTTTGTATCGGAAATTTGTTAAACTCTTATTTGGTTCTCTATCTTCCTACTACTTTATCTTTCCTTGTAAACATTAAAATATTATTCCATACATTTCATTCTTACTTTGTCAATACGTGAGAAAATATTTAAAAATATATTATTTCTTCGATCTGCTTAGAAAATGGAGCCTCGGACAAAAAGGGTGTAGCTGATCTGTTGTTTATACTTGCTCTCTCTTTCCTGATGATGATTACCAATGCCCTATACAATGCATTATGCTGCAATCGATCCCTTGGTCCACTGATGTTGCTAAGGAATTATAGTAATCTATTGACTGTTTTGTAAAACGGTGTTAATTAACCATGGAAGCACTTAATTTCTCGTTACTTTGCTTGTTATAACTGGATTCAAACCCTTTAAAGTCGGCAGCATAGTTATTTGCAACGATTGTTCTGGTCAACATCAAGAATTATGTATTGCTCATTCAGAATTGAGTCCCTCTCTTTTGTATTACAGTTGTATCAAACGATATTTTCGTAGAAAATTTATTATGTTTCTTGTAGTGGTCAATTTTCAGATGATTTCAGTGATGAGGCAAAAGGTAAAGTTTGGATCGTTTGTTTTTATCTTGTATTGTGTTTCTAGCCCCTTCCATGTAGTACGGTCATTCCTAGATAACAATCTATAAAATTTCTTTTTGATGGCTTTGTTGGCTTGCTATCTATCATGTTGTCATAACTATATTGACCTTCTATCCACAATCTTGGTTCTATTCTTTTTGACCTCTAATTTTTATTTAGTAAGTTATACTTTAACTTAGTAAGCATTCCAGAAATAAAAAATAGGTTATTGTTAGAGCTGGTTGGTTTACTGCGAAACTGAGTTGTGCTACACTAGAATCTGAAGTATTATTGTTACATTGTAACTTGACATAATAGATATATCCCGTTCGTTACATAATGTTCTATTTCTCTAGTGTCTTTTCTTACTTATGTTAGGTATCTAGTACTAATGTTTTTATTCTTTTGCGACTTTTTATAATGACAAATTTGACATCATTTAACGAACATCTGATTGTAATGCAATTACCTCGATTTTTATGTTAGACTATAATGCTATCCAGAGTTAAATTTACGCTATTTGGTATCATGTACGTATTCTATTTATGCTATAAATCGGATGCAATTTCTACATACGTATATGACAGAGCAGAGAGGGAGTTTGTATTTTATTTTCTTACTTGTAGAACGACGTCGGGTTGACAATTTGTCATCACAACTAAGAGACACTGTGACGGATATGGACGGAGGTGGGGCAGAAGATGGAGCAGGTAGTACCACTCTTTTGCATCCACTTGAGCAGGCAAGATTAATACGGTCAACTGGATATGGAATTAAGAAATCTGGCTCTTCTTCTTCAGATAGTTTAAGTGGACTCGGTAGTACAGAAGCTGGGAGTATCAGTAGTTTGGACCTCGAATCTCAGAAAAGATCGCTTGATTTCCAAAGGCACAAGATGCAGTATCATAGGAGACAATTGGAAAACCAGCAGCTACGGCAAACTCTGAGGGAAACGCAGCATCGAATTGAAGGCGTACGACTTAAGGAAGTACATCCTGATCGACCACCAAGACCTGATGCCAACCTTTCGATCACTGGTACGCCGATCGGTATAGATGTTATTGGAAGAGAGATTGCTACAAGCCATGTATCTGAAGTTGATGCGATTTTAGGATTGGAGCAGAATAGAGTTACCGATGGGGTGACGGCCAAGGGAGACTTAAAGAAGGAAGTAGCTCCCGTGATACCTAGCGACAGAAAGTCTGACGATTTAAGGTCAGGAAGTAACGTTTCGTCGCTAGACCTTCATGAGAAGATAATGCGCAAAAAGGCCGAGCTTGCCGAAAAGTATCCCCAATTATTCAATGGTGGAGAAAAGAAGGGCTTTAAAAAGAGGGATACTGTAGAAAATGCTTCTACTGAAGGTTTGCATTTGATAAATGTTATCAACAGAGAAAGCCAGGAGGGAGAAAATGAAAGAATACAGGTCTATCAAAAGAAACTCTTAGAACAGCAGCGATGGTTACGAGAACGTCATGGTACTATCCAAAAGAGACAGGATGAATATCTTCAAGGAACAAGAACAGATAGACAACCAAGCCCAAAGATGGGAATACATAAAGACGAAACGGTCTCACTAGAAAACAGGGATCATCCTACAGTTACCGATAGTGCTATCATTGCACAATCCACAAAAGACAAGCGGAAAGATCGTGCTGTTAGTAGCTCACATCCAAGCAGTTTGGCTATGTATGATGCAGGCAATACGCTTCCTGCTCAAAGGGAACTTTCTACAACGGTTAATGATATGGAGGACGTGTTTGGGTCAGATTTAAGTATTCCTTCAGTTGGAGAACTGGAAATGTCATCGGATAATGGCGGGAGGGAAGCTGATATCGAATCTGGTGACGACAATTCCAGTGCAAAATTAAGGAGATTTCCCTCAGATTATGCCCCTTCCTTGCAGAACGAATTACCTGGAGACGCGGAAATGCGGGCTTCTGTGGACTCAGTATTAAGATGGAGGTCGAAAATCTCAGAGAAGCCAGAGTTCTCTCCTATCAAAGAAGTAGAGGAAGAACCAGATAAACAAGGAGGTATGATGTCATTCTGCGTCAGCTGTTATTAAATCGATCACTGTCTTAGTTAGCTTGCGTAGAATTAGCGGCAAGGCCATTATTTATAACCGATTCATGAAGTGTTGAGGAAGGTATTTTCTTACACTCCTTCGTTTGCTAGCAACCCGCGTTTCACCCGACCAGAATAGAATTGAAGTTAAACGAAGTAAGAGAATGTTAAATTTTTCTATAATCATTCTTAACGACATGAAGTTGGGAGAAGCTTGAAAATTTGTGATTTTGTCGACATCATAAATGTGTGGCCCTCAAATTGCTAAAAAATGTCAAGTAAAAATGTGATGGAGAATTGAAGGATTTCGCGAGTATTATAACATTTCTTTAGCTTATTGTTTTCCTATGAACCTATGATCACTTCCGCCTTTATATTCTCAATTCTTTGCTCGCTTTCTTTCGTTTTGTTCATCTTGCGTAGCTCTAAACTATCTCAAGAAGAACGAGGTGATCGGTGATGTTTCCAATCTTAGTCATACTAGCAAGGAATGCCGATAGTAGGGTATCGAAAGTCGGTTTACAATTGCATGGTTGTTATTGATAAATGCAACAAGTAAACGATGCGTTCTTCTTATGAAGTTGGCATCTGTAGTTGGTGGTGTAATTTGACTGTAATGTCACCTGTCAAATATTTTGCTTGCATATCTTAAATCCTCCTACAGTATTTTGTTGATGTCATTGATCTGGATAGTTTTGGTACAAGACTCGAGTACCTCTTGATACTCTTTTTCATATTTTACCCGTTATGAAAGGTTTGTCGTCATTAGACGAACAGACGTTGTCAGAACGAACCCAGTCATCAAGTTCGTGGCATCATGGAAGAACAGAAGAAGACAGGTATCACTTACCAGGTATGTTAGCAGTCCCATTGTTCTTTGTGTCATAGTATGTTTTACGAATCAGTTTTAATTCGAGTTGGTTAAGAACGTGAACTCCTGAAAACCATCCACCGTCGACAACTGGAGTTTCTCGGGCACATCATACGCAAGGACACTCTTAAGAACCTTTTCCTTACCGGCAAGATCCCAGGCAAACGTGCCCGTGGTGTTCTATGATTATTATACACAACAATTTCAAAATGGACGGCAACCTTGACAGCTTGGAGAAAGTTTGGCGCAACTCGCAAGACAGATGTATTTGGGAACAAATGGTACGCCAAAGTGTGGATCGCGTACGACACTGAAAGAAGAAGATATTTTACCATACGGGTCTGCTTACCATAATCAACTTCCATCTGCTGGAATGTGGATATTCGAACATCGGATGCATTGATGCCAGTCTGATTAAAGAAGGAACTAGGACAAACATACTGGACAGGATGGAATGTTTTCCGGAAAGTCGTCACTTCTATGAACTAGTCACCGATTCACTTCAGGTTTGATCGATTGACTTAGCATCCATAGCTGGTGATCTTGATTCATGTATTTGATCTGCTGCCTCTTTTTTGTGACTTAGTAAGTCATGTCTGTAATTTAAATCGATATTGGTTGTAAAGAGGAGAGGTCTTGAAAATATCAAAATTGAAGAGATGCTAGAGAAAAGTGAAAATGTAACCACCTGGATTAAAACTTTCTACTTTCAATGGGCTATGGACAGCATGATAGATCGGATGGCAGTCCTTTATTGGTCAAGTCACTTTGTGTGCACAGGCCGGTCTCCAAAATTGAGTAGAGCTGGATGCGATGTCCACCGGTGGAGCCTCGGGAGCTAATGTGGCGACTAGAGAAGGGTGAACCATGTTATCATCCAGTCACCATAGCTCAGTTGGTAAAGCAGCAGGCCGCGGATGCGTGGATCCCGGGATCGCATCCTGATGATGACATTTTCACTTTAGATGAATTTTCACTCTAGTATCTCTTCAATCTTGTTAATTCGATATACTAGAAAAAATGTGTGATTTGGAATGCATGCTGATCGGTTCTTCAGGCTCATGATATTATTGCGAGTGCCAAACACAACACTATTTAAATCTAAGCACCCCTGATCTAAGCTCACTATGTTAAATTCTACTAAAACCGCTTTTTAACGGAACTAAGCTTGATGCTTACATTTGGGATTTTACATTATACAACAACTAATTCTGGGTATAGGATAATCAATTCTGTTACTTTTATGGTCCTTCTGACATTATACTCTACTGCATCTTTGCAGATACTATCACCCGTGCCATGAATCATTGATACAAAATGTTGATGCCATTCTCAAGCGTGTCACTTTTTGTATTCTTGTAGTGACAGAAGATCTACAGACTCGACGCACGTATGCCCTGAGAAGACTTATGGAACAGATGGCTAACGGAGATGAAGAGTCCAAGCTTTCCAACTCCCATTCAAACAAACAAGAAGAAGAAATTATATCGAAACTTTGTTCATTGCAATCATCGCTTGCATTAAGGAAGGATTCCCAACTAGAAAAAGAGCCAGATAGTTTTCATGCCATCCAAATGTTGGATAGCAAGGATGAACTCAAGACACCTTCCTCATTTGCGAGGAGCGCAGAGCTTATGCAGTTTAATGCCGTAGGAAGATATGATATGACAGCAACAGGAGTAATTGGTGATAAGTTCGTTTACAAGGATGGCATGACAAAGCCACCTCCGCAACAACGCTTTATTAGAGTAAGTGGGGACACTGAATTTGAAGGAAGAAACGACTCTGATGACGAACCACTGCATCCAATCTCACACATGACTATTCAGGACAATCAGCTGGTGGGCAATAGACCAAAGTACCTTTTACCACGTCTTGCTGATTTAGCAGAGAAACGCGACTTGTTTTTGCCGAAGGAGAACACTAAATCTGTTCATGACAACGATGGGCTGCCTTTCCAACCTCTCGTAAATCTTTCGGACTCCCCCGATTCGCATTTCCTAAAACAGGGACCGCCCTACCAACTTAACGTAAGCACAACCCAAAGACACAGTACAACTGATGGTGTGGCGACATCTTGTGATACTGATTTAAGTTCTACTAGGCCACGTAACACAAATATTTCCCAAGAGGATTCCTCTAGAGTTCTTGATTTTGAGTTTGGTCCAATCAGTGTTGTTCCGACATCAGGGGTAGGGAGTGACTTAATTGGTAATAATGTACCGACGGTAAATAGGAATCTGTCGTCAATGATCGACAAAAGTGCAATATCGCCCATGCGATATCAAAGCAGAAATATAACAGGTACGATTGGTGACAAGTTTTCTCTACACACGACAGAGTCTTCATTGGAAAGCGCGTACATTAATGCACCCATGGGAGACTCCGCATCTTCGGGAACGAGCCTTGGAAACTTAACACGGTATGAAAGTCTACTTAAAAAATTGCGGGAACTTCCATTAAGACACATGCAAGAACAAAGGAGATTTATAGAGGGCCTTAAGTCAAGCAGTTCAGAGGTATCTGTATCATCAATGACTAACCAAGAAGCAACATGTCGTGAAGATGGACCATCGATAGTTCAGGGCACACAGATGAATACAGCAGTTACGAAATTGCTGGAGTCCCCAGAAAAGAATGACTTAAATAATTTCAAAGGCGATGTCCTGCGCAAACCAGCCCATTTCGAAACCCAATACGAAGTTAAAACTTCGCTAGAAGATTCAGATAAACAATTAGAGGAATTTAAAATAGAGCGTGATGGTGTATTTGACAGAATTTTAAAGGGAACGTCGACTTTTCGATTTTCGGAAAGTGACGAGCAGGCTGAGAGCCATTCTATTAGCACTGCTGCCAAGGCGACCGAGTTCAGTATGGAAGGAATGGACGTCTTGACAACAGACATTCATGATACACCAGAATCCATATCAACGTCCCCCAGCCTACCTTACTATGATAAGGGTAAAGTTGGGTTATTTCTAAAACAACCTCTGGAGGGCCATACGGAAAGTGCGCTTTCATCCGATGATCAAATTCTGGATTATAACGGAACTAGCAAGAGTTCAAAGTTAAAGTCGTACGGGTTAAGCCACACGAACAGGTTAGTTAGAAATAATGTATTGGCACGTGATTTTGAGCGAATTTCAGAGTGGACTAGTACTTCATCGGCCGATAACGACGCGTTAACAGGAAACAGTATTTCTAGTAGTGGTTTAACATCAAAGACGTCCGAAAAGGGCATCTCTGATTTGGAGATCGATAGAGTATCACCCAACGAAGACCGTAAGTTATCACCAATGGATAGTAGAGATGCTCCACCCTTAGAAAATAGGCTCCCATTGCTAACAGATACCGACAGCCAATCTGCAACTAATTCAGAGTTGGGTACTTATCGTTTACCATATGAAAGCAGTGAGTTTATTGGGAGTTATTCCATGGGATCTTTAGCGTCTCACAGTATTGTTGACCTATCCATGCATCCAATGTTACATTCAACCCAAGTTGCATCTAGTCATGGACCAGGATGGTTTCCATCTTCACGCCGTAGTGAGAATAGTGAATTGCAGCTGGATCATCTTGAGAAATCAGCTCTGCTACCTCTTCCCAGTGCAGAAGACGACAGAGCTTCACATTCATCTACTGTATCAGCCCTTCGGGTCTATCTAAACGCCGAGACACGTAAAGGAGAATATTCTGTTGATGATAATTCCATGAAGACTGACCCACTTTTAGATTCGAGTTGTAGCCCGACAATACTAGATACACCGTCAGCCGATACTAAGCAACGAAAAGGTGACACTGTTAGTGACTTTGATACAAACGCAGCCATCTCTCATTTACAGGCTTCCGTCAGTCTTCGCCATGACCTACCTTCCGTTCGCTTTACTTTACCAGAAACCACGTCCCCAGTAAACGAAAGTGCTGATGTTGTGAGAGAAGAAGGAGAAATTAGTGATAACAACCAACGCCCTTCCTCATCAGTGATTCAAAACATCCCATCAAATGATCATTCACCTACACCAGGGATTATTACATATCCTTTGACACCATTGGAAGACACACATGCTAGTTTTTCTCCAGGGTGGGAAATGGAAGATCGGACTTTAAGAATAGCCGGGCAAAGAACTATCGATAGTACAACTATGAACTTACAATCGTCTGTAGATAGCTGGACCTTTCCCGTCCTTGCTGTGCGCTATGATCATCCACCGATGGAGAGATTTTCATGGGTGTCGACTGAAAATCGGGGGCCCAATATAAACAACAACCATGTGAAAAGATCACCAAAGCCTTTGTACCCAGCGGAATCTACCCGAAAGGAGCAGGATGGTAATTCAATTGATCACAAACTTCATGAAACAAACGAGAGCGTTAGAAACACCGACGAAACTGAGAACGAAGCTAGTAAACTTTATTTAGGTGAATCAGCCGACGCCTTTGAAGCACAGCAAACTGCACATGTAAAAAAGGACGATGTGTCAAAGATTCACAGGGAAGAAAATACCAGAGAGGTAGGATTGTATATTGAAAGTGCTTATTTACTTGATAACTATAGTTTTTCAAATCACTTCCATCGCTAATACAGTGATCACTAAGTTATGCGTAATATTGTCGAAAAAAGAATATTAAATGCGTAAAAATTACATCATTTCTTCCAACAGTATCGCGGATTACTGATGGGTGCTTCAATTTCCGTTTGGTCTAACCATTGTAGCAGTTTTAATGTTTCTAAAACTAAATTGTCTGCAAGTACGTTTCGCAGGTTTCTATCAAAGTAAAATATAGCATGGAATTTGATATAAATGTTATATGTACAGTGCATCCTCATTTATTCAAACCTCGATTGTCAGAAAACTTAAATACCAGGTCACCTTAGTTCATCAAAATCAGTCTTTTACTTAGCCAAATGGAGAGGCTATTATTTTTAACATTTGTCTAACGTCATGCCCAACTCAAGAAGGGAGTATCAAATTAATTCACATAATAAGAGAGCGCATACCAGACCGTGTAGCGAAAGCCATCACATTCTTCACATTCAGCATGTACAAACGAACAGAAACGCATATACGCATCATTTGTTAAAGTTCCCGATGACCTGATGTTGTCATTTGTCTTGCTTGAATACTCGGAATCTACTACTGTACTTCACATCGTTTTGATGAACAAGGATGCACGTTGCAACAAAAGGCTGTACATTAAAACTGTATATATCTTTAATAACAACAGTAAGTTGTATATTTCATTTAATAGTCCAATTGTTCTTCAAACTGAATGATTGTGGCGACAACCTCATGGATTCAAGCCGCGTACTTATCATAAGCTTAGTTTAGAATTAATTTCGGCCTGTTATTATAACAGCTATGATATTGTCCTTTAGGTTGTCGAAAGCCTCTTGTCGTTCCAGACTTTGTGAGTGTTAACCCTATGCAGATTGGGTTATTTTGCGGTCCCTGAGCCCTGGTTAGGGGGCTTAAAGTACAATATTAAAACAAATAACTGTATTCGTCTCTTAGTTATGACGTCAGTTAGGTTATAAATGATCTATCAGCATTAGAAAACGTGTCTATTTATGATCGAAGGAAATGACGTCCTATCACGTATCAATTTAACCATCATGTTATCTTTATCATCATCGACACCCACAGTCTTTTCTCTTCTAGATATACAATTCCAAGTACTCAGTTCTACATTTCATATTCTGTTGATCTTGAGACTGTTCCTTTCACCTCTTTTGGAACATCATTGATATTTACATATTAAGGTGTAGGTGTATAAAGTAAGCAGCTATGATATTTGAGATCAAACCCGTCAAGTGAAAACCTTGTTCTAAACGGTTCCTACTTCCGAAGTTGCTTTAGTATGGTTTTCTCATCTGCTGAGAATAGCGATACGTCTTCCCTCCTAGTCGAATATTTCAGTAATAATTTAAATTTATATATTTGTGTTTTAAAGGTAAAGGTAGTCTAGTTCTCCGTTACTGAGCTTAGGGGATGTGATGTGGTAGAGAATGACATGTCCTGAGCCAAGGCACAGTGAGGTTGGGTGGCAAGTTTCTTTACTCGCCGCATACATATTTCCTGTAGCTAATTCAAGGTACTCATTTTCCTACTGGGTTTGCAGTGGGAGTTTTCGGTTTTTGACGGTGAAATCAAACCATCTACCTTCTGCTTGCTAGACCAGTTCTCTACCGACTCGAACTCACTCGTCTCTATTTGTCATTCAGGCTGAGTCTTTCACGTTACGAGATTGACATCGTATTTTAATTGAAATCGCTTTTTATCTGGGATTTCCATTCGTCAAAGGTTACTTCTTACAAAAACTATAAACATATCATTTTCAAAAAGTCTAATCTCAGAAAGTGACCCGTCAATCTAAAAATCATGCGACTTGATCTCAGTCAGTTCATAGTTGTATATTCTAAAAGGCGATAAACGTAGCACACTGTGTCACCTTTTCCTTTTGTCATGAAACTTGATCCGCATTTTCAACTATTACTGTACCTACAACTTTAATTTCTGTTTTGATTCTGACTTTTTAATGTTGAAAAGTCTGCATTAGAGCCAACATGTGACGAAGATGGAAAGTCAGTGTATTTCCCTAGCACCGAATGCAAGAACACGGTCTCGTGGACCGCGATGTTGGCAAATTCTACAGAGGGTTATACTGGAATGAGTTCATCAGCAGAAACACAGTCTCTTCAAGACCTTTTCCAGAACAGGAAAAAAGACTTTATCGAGAATTCAAAGAAAAGAGTTCAGGAAGCTAAAACTGCACGAAGTAAGGCAAAAAAGGAAGTATTTGTAAAGAAAGTGAAGCAAAGAGTTGGGATACCACCCCGAGGATTAGGACATAGTATGGATAAGATGAAGAAAGAAGACAAAAGTATCAAACTATCAGATACCAAAGGTGGGTTTGATTAAAGTTATCAAGGAATTTCGGTTCTACAAAATATGTACTGATGGAGTCGAGTGTGGGTTAAATGCTTTAATGTAGTTGAAAGGGCGTGACGTATTTTAATGAAAGTGGAAGTTGAACATTTTAAAATTTTCATACTGTTGATAGTACTAAAACTGGGTGAGAGTTTTGATTCTGGAAGCAAAAGGACTCAAAAGACACTTTGCAAGAGCGAAAGATTCATGTCTGGGCTGCGTTGCTTCCGTAAACCAGTCAATTCAAACCAAATTAATTTTATAACCATTTTCTAGCGTCAATCACAATAATAGCCTGAGAGGATAGAGCCTGCAGAGCATATGTGATGTCATATACTCGGGGAAGGTCTGAACCGCAATAACTAGCTCACTGGAGCAATATCTAAATAAGAGATTTTAGGGACATTATTTTAGTGCTTACAAATATTTTGTGCTTTTCTTGTTCTGTATTATTTCTCAACACTTTTCGTAGATATTCATTCCTTATGCATAACTTGAGGTTGTGTGCCATAAAAGAGTTGATAGATAAAAATTTAATAGGTAAGCATTTGTCATACAAGGTTGAAGACGGCTTGTCACTTCTGTTGGCAGGAGGGAGTTGCCCTTATGGTAAATGAAATCCTTAAGAATTGGTCTTGCCCTTTCTTTAAAATATTAAAGGCCAAAATGTCTGACTTCGTTCACCGTCAACGTACTTAATTGTCTTCTTAGGGATCGTTTGCAAATTGGGTGATTAAGAACGGGAAGGAGAGGATTCTCAAGATGCTTGCTTATACTTTAAGGGGAGGGGGGCTGAACCATATCCGTTAAAGAAAAGTATCACGACGTTCCGATGGGGAGGATTTCGAGGACAGGTGATCTACCGTCATCTGATTTGCCATATAAGTGTTATTACGTTGTAGATCAAATTAACCCTCAGCTCTTTTTACAAATGTCGAAACTGTAATTTGATGCATGAGATTCACCCGTTGGTAACATCGATTTCCTGCAAGTGCGAAGTTCAATGTTTCTCTAAGTGACATAACAGGGCGAGGAGGTGTTGTAATTGGTTGATATGATTGCGAGGAGGTGTTGTAATTGGTTGATATGATTGCGAGGAGGTGTT
>JAAAKL020004734.1:0-20418 GCA_010016065.2 Carybdea cf. marsupialis auct. non (Linnaeus, 1758) | reverse complement strand
AGCAAGCCTTATTGTGGTTATTGTGGATAATCTACAAGCGCTGCCAGCGAGTTCCCCCAGAGCTGCCAAGAATTGAGGAAGGCACTCATTACACTATGCACAAAGCATGCCGTTTGCTGCATGCCGGTGTTAAAAAGATTGAAAGGGAACCTTTGCCATCAATAAAGAGGGGGCACATGGCCCCTACCAGCCGTATGTTGTTGGCCCTGATAATAAAACAATCTTTAGAAATTACTGACCATGTCATGTGTCCTTGGGGAATTGCACTTTGCTGATTTATTACAAAAAATGTAGCAAAACCTGTAAGGAGAACGACTGGTTCTACAAAGTAAACATGAGACTTGAAAAGGTGTACAAATCTGAAATTAGAGAACAAAAGTACTACTTAGTAGGTGAGGGAGACATTATAATATCATGGCTCGTAATTTCGGAGCCAAGTCTTCTCCCAGTTTATGGCTTTTTCTTTCAAAGAAGAGCAAGAGACAACAAGACAGACTTCTCAGAAGCTGCTGTGAACACTGTTACTAAGAAATTTACGTCGATGATTTAATGTCAGTTACCTACGCAGAAGAAGCTATTAAGGTAACAGCCATCAAATTTCTACATTTACAAAATTTACAACGAATAGTTGAGAAATAGTCAACTCACCACTAGAAGATGAAGGAGCAACAGCAACTGAAGGCCTTGATTTCGAAAAGGAACTACCGATTAAGTGAACTTTAGGGTTTTACGGGCATGTGAATAAAGATTCATTCGATTTGGTGGTTGGAGACCTTGATTTTTGACCTCTTTGCACGTACGGTTGTTGACAAAATACTATGATTTGATTGGTTAGTTTCCTCACCATTATTTGCATAATGGAAGGGTTAATTGAACTGCCACGCACGAAAAGAGTATTATCCTTAATAGCCACCATATATGACACACTTGGACTTTGCTGGCCCCTTATTATTCCCAGGAAGATTTATAAATCAAACGTTAGGCAAGATGGATTACGACTGGCGTCACCTGCCATCAGACGACGTTTTCAGGAGATGGATGGAATGGATGGAAGGTCTTCTAGGGCTAAATGATATTTTTACACGTTGATGTGTCAAGCCAAAGAAAATTAGGAAGATGTCATCACTTCTCTAATGCACCTGGAAAGGTCGGATATTGGGTTGTTTCCCATCCTTGTCACGCGAGTGAGACGGGAGAGATTCACTGTAGCTTTTTCTTGCCAAATCAAGGTTAAGGCCATGAAAGAAATGAGTTACCATCCCGGTGATGGAATCGACCGTTATAACAATCAGTATCTGCTATCAGTAATCCAGATATTCCTAAAAAAAGAAAGAAAGAAAGCATGAGCATAGAGAGTGCTTTTTTGACTAATTCCGTGATCGTTCCAAGGTGCATTCATGAAGCAAAGACTTCTTCCATTCCCAGGAAATAGAACTGTTGGGATAAGAGAGGTTTTTAGTTATGGTCAAGAGCAACTTACGAGGTTTACAAGCGACAGAGCCAATGACCTCTGTATGTGGTAAAAGGAACCCGAGCTTCTATGGTCAGTGGAGATAGAGTGCTGTAAACTGCCCAGCAAAATCAGAGACGAGTTGACAGAAAGGGAATTAGGAATGAAGAGAGAGCGAAATGTTGTTAGGTTAGTCAGCAGTGAAGATGAGGTTTGGAATATGTTCCGAAGGGTATCCCACCTGTATGAAGTTTTGTATAGTCGTAGTATTACTTAATCGTGTCAACAGTAGCCTTCTGTAAAAGAGGATGATGAGATGCCATTTGGTTACTTAACAAGCTCATCTGATCGTGAGGGAGCACTTAATGGGGCGTAAATGGGGTATCTATCGCCAGGAGGTTCTTATCGAGATGTTGCGTCTCGACGTGAAAAAACTCAAGTTGACAACAGGCTATGATACCACTGGGCTCATCTAACCACTCTCGGTCGTAGCAATTGCCTACTGTGACAGACTCTATATATTGCCAGTAGAAACCAAGCACGGTTATCCAAGATTAAATTCGCCGAATGGAGAAACGATATGGATTGATTTTCACGTGCACGCGAACTTTCATGGTGCAGAGGACGTCACTAAAGCGTTAAAAAGCTAAAATACGTATGCCATCAAGGGTTAGCTGTTAGGAAAAGATATTACTTGAGATACCAACCTAACTGTTGCCAACAATCAAGATTGAGCATGCGTCTAATGAAGAAATAAGATTCTGCAGTTTTAAAAAGATTGATAGATAAGGAGAGACAACTTACTTGAATGTATGAAATAGAAAAGATTTTGGGTGGCAGACCTAAAATTCAACGCAAGCTAAGAAGTTAGATGTTTGTATGCGTTAAGCGTTGTTTCCGTTTATCCTACGTCCGACATCAAAAAACGACAACGTTGTTTCCATGTATCAGACGTCCGACGTCCGTCATCCGAAAACGAAAGCGTTGTTTCCATCACAGATTCTACAACAGATTCTGACATTCACCTACGATTTCCCCCCTGCATTCTTCCGACACAAGTCATACAATTTGAAATCAGGTAAAATTCGCGCCATTTGTCCCTGGACAAAATGGCTTTGCAAACCAAGAAATTGAGCAAAGCACTGTTGTTTTTAACAGATTCTTGTTCAATAGCTAATAAAATATGCTGTACTCCGATGCTGTTTCTATTCTTGTTTTAAAAATGTAAGTATGCATATTTCTTGTCGGTGTCGCTTACTCTTAACTACACGTTTAGCATTAACGATAAATACAGCTCCTTTCTTTTCACATCTATTCTATCTTCGGCAGAAAAATGTTTTCCCTTGTAAACTTGCCCCTCAGAGTATCAGGGTAACAAGACCACGAGGAACAGCAGTTAGGTTACCTGAAACGATGGCGAAGGGTAATATTATATCATAGAGAAAGGGGGCAGAATTAGAACAGAAAATGAGAAAGACAACAAGTAAGTTGGTAAGGTAAGAAGGGAATTAAAAAAAACAATTAGCAGAGTAAAAACGACAAAAATGAAATAAATAATGAGAAAACCATGGGGAACAGTGGGAAAGGCAATCAACAAAAAGCCAAACATCAAGAGGGTAAGATGTACAAAAAGAAGAAAACGACGGAAACGCAAAGAAAGAAAGAACGGAAAAGGAAAGAACAAAAGAAAGGAAAAGGAAAGAAAGAAAGAAAAGAAGAAAAAAGGAGGAAAGATAGAGAAAGAGAAGAAACGAAAAAGAAAGAAAAACAGAAAGAAAAAGAGAGACAGAAAACCTCCACACGAAAATGGCGACAAAAGAAAACCCTCGTGAGAGAGCACACACTGATGTCGCAAAAATACTCTGTCCCATAACAAAATTGGACGGCTTTCCACTACTTGCAAATGAACACAAATGAAACACGTACGTATATACAATCGATCGAGAAGAAACTACTACACATAATGAGCTATCAAAATCCTATTTTACTGTGGCAGCTGCCTTCAGCCTGTCAAGGGACTAGATTTTATTTCCTTGATGTAGTTAATCCTCAACAAGCAAGCACTGTCCAATCTACATTATAAAATATTTCAAAGAAGATTCAGCTCCTAAATTACCATCACCAGAAATACGGAAACGAATTGAACGGGCTACAATACAGCTATAACACCAGGTCTTTTCACAATAATATTTTAAAATGTACTACCTACAGTTATCATGATAATAAATTGATGACATACTAAGGATATATTCGCTACAATTAAGAAACATCGTCGGACTGCAATGCTAGCATGAACTGAACATAAAAATTGAAACATTTTCTACATCTATTTCCAAACTGTAACGAAATTCCCTGAAGAAGAAACACATTGACATTTCTGTCATTTAGCAAAAAAGCATTGGTCAAGCATCTATCATGGAATTGTAATGCGAGTAATGACACAAAAACTCAATTGGGATCTAACTTGCACAAACCATTAGGAAGCAGGGAAGTATCATCAGCACATACTAGAACAGCAATTTCAATGCAGACATGGAGTGGTCCAAACTTGATTGGGTATTCCCCTGTTAACTCAGACCGAAAAGCATTCATTCCTGCAGAAAATTCATGTCACAGTACAAATAAATGATTTACAATTCTGACTCTATTACATTTCAACAGCGTCCACAGTCTTGAAGGGCCAAAGTGTCTTCAGGAAAATTTATAGCTGTTAGCCTATTTACAATTAGTATACCAACTTTGGGACAAGCACGGGTCCTTTTTCCACAACATGCAATTGGCAAAGGAGAGAACGTAAACCGTATCTAGTTCTCCCTTCAAATACCACCAATCTCCTTAACTAATATTGCGAGATGATGAAGACTTTACAGTGACGTCATCAATTACTGAAAGCGAAGAGTACGACAACATGCACCATTCATAAATATGACGTATACGCACACGAGGTCCGACTGACGCAACCAGAAAATCTCAGTGCGCAATGCACTCTGAATATTACTAAATAAACTATCAATACCACAACATTATAAGGTCAAAGTCCATAGTCCACTACTTATGTCTGTCAAGCGTCTCTAAATTATCTTTACTTACATCGTATTACATTACATTACATTACATTTACATTCAACATTCAGTTTGTATTTCATATATCAACATATTGTTCTCGCTGTTTCCATTCTCAAATACGCGTAAGTAGCAGACATCGATGTTTTATGTTTGGTAAAATAGTGAGAAAATGGATTTTGCTTTCTGGAATTTACTTACACAAATTGATGACCAGGGTGATGAGCTGTTTAACTGTATGATAAAAAACCTTGATTTAGAAGATCATATTGTATAGGGGTTGACGGTTGCTGCCCCCCACCCCCTAAAAAAATGTTTAAGACCCTCCTTTATCTTTGAGGAAACAGCTTTGCTTCTCGCTATTTTACCAAACTAGGAACAAATACTAAAATACACGATTCCCATCAATATTCCTTTGATCCGTGGCAAACCATTAGATAGGTAGGTAGGCGCAAGTTAAAAATACAGCAATTTTAACAAAGTATGAAAATAGATAAAGCGAAACATATCAGATACTGGCTGAAAATAACCTAAAAAAGCACATTATTAACAATCTAGACCTTCATGAAATTGATAATTCATCGGAGAACTGACACCTCCTAGTGTGAAAACACCCATTATGATCAAGGGCATGTATCAAGCGATTGTGACCTGCACACTTTACAAAGAATTAAAATAACTAGAGGAACAGATCGTGCTTCTCAGTACCTTCGAATGTTAGAACTCTGCTAAGTCCAAAATGTACATAAATATTGATGCTGATTACATTCGAATTTTACATCGAATGTAAAATAGTACTTGTTCTCCAGATGGTAAGCAAGCACGTGGCTGCATTTGCAATATAATGGAATGCCAGCTACACACCTAAAACGACGTTGCACAAAAAGTCTGCTGTGTCTCTTGATGTTCCTTATCACCTCTTTACTAAGAAAGTCATAGCTTTATTCCACGAGTGAGGAATATTTCCTTCTTAATGGGAACTGTGCCACAACATTTGATCATCTCACTTTCTTGTCTTCTAATTATAGCACAGCTCCCCCTTACATGATAAGGTTCCCTAAGATTTTGAGATTCATCAGCCCATATCCCTTTGATAAAGAAACAAAACTTTTTAGGCTGACACCATGAGTTTTGGCGATAATGAAGACAATCTTTCATACTGCTTCAAAAAGTTCAAAAAGTTCCATTTGTTGTGTTGTAATAATAAATGCCACAGAAATCGTCATTTCCGAGATTAATAGACTAGAAATTCGGCTCACAAAGCGTAAACTCCTCATATGGCTCATGAAGATGATGTAATATGAACAATCTGCTGCCCGATTACAAGGAGTTCCGTACACAGCCACCTCGCCTCATCAACAGCGTATTCAAAATGAACAACAATGGGGCACCGGCTCTCACGACTTCTCCTAACTAATACCTACGTTACGATTGTGCCTTGAATCGTTTCAGAATGAAGCATGTTGTAAGCATTGTTGAACACCCTATACTTGATGTCTACATGACACTATGTCCTACCTACTCTCGTTCATACCGCACAAGATTTTGGCGGGAACAGCAAAGAGTACGCACAGCAAAGGGAATGGATACAAAACTAAAACGCAATAAAAACACCGAGATGCCATATGTGTTAACACAACGTTATACGGGGGTACAAGGCTGTTTTGAAATAATGTCATATGCATTTGCAGTTATTCGAACATAGAAATCACCATTACTGGGATTCGTTCCGTTGTCAAGGTATGAAATACGTCATTTGAAAAAGTAAAGCCATCTACTTGCTCCAGTAGTGACTTAGACGAGATGCCTGATCAGCTCTACGCAGAGGAGGACTGGGCATGGGTACGACTACGTCATTTGGAAGAAGCAACATTCGGGTAGAAATACTTGTCAACATAAGCTTGTCTCGAAAATTCTACAAGATGTATATTTCCTCGGAAAAAAACGTTGTCCACTGCATTGCTCTTGATTCCAAGTTCCGCAAATGCATAGAATAGATAGGGAAATGAAATGAAAATAGTGCAAAACAAAAAAAGACGACGTAAGAATGTTTTGAAAATCAAAGCTAGTAAATTAAGTGTTACGTTTTCTCTTCATATCGTAAGCACTACATGCTACCTACAAGAACACCTACATCCTCAAAGTTGAAAGATTTTTATCAAAGCAACGTATCAACTCTTTTGGCCGTTTTTACTGTAAAATCCAATATTCGGAGTGTTATAGTGTGAATCAAACAAATTGATCAAGGACTAAAATCGCAACTTCATAACAGGTTCGCCAAAGGGCACTTCTTATATCATCATATACATGCCATAAAATCGTAGAAGATAACTTTTCTATACTTTCAACGGCTAAGAGCAACGATACAACAGCAACAGCTTCATGTCGAGGTAAACTTCTTCAGTAAAACTCGGAATTTCAACCCTCACATTAGCAAAATATCTCGCTTTTCAAACTCATCAAGATCGAGAAATCTCTTTGCTGTGTATCGCACTACACTCGTTTATACCTAACGCATAGTTTATGTGCTCAACTCTTGGAGGAAAATATTTCATTTAAAGATAGTGTTAAGATAGTGAAAGAGTCTTTCTTACGGTCCTCGGTAGAACAGGTGTCGAGTGTACTAGTGCTAGATGAAACACATACCTTATTTTAACATACTACCAAATCACACTACCTAATAAAACAATAACGATTGAAGTCTCTCATTAAGTGTGTCCAATGCTTCCTGATGGTACTGAAAGCACAATTCGGATATTGGTACAAACAGTAACAGTATTTCCAAATTCTTTATATGGCATCCATTGACTCCAGGTATTTGACGGTACAATAACTTTTTCTTATAATGAATCTAGTCTCGTTTTTGTGATCTATTCCTCTTTTCCGTGACATGCAGCGGCCTCTTCATCATTGATTTATTATACTTAACAGCTAGTATATCTCCTATTTCGTCCAATGCTGATATAACCTAACAGTGAAAGAAAGAATGAGTGAAAAAGAGCCATGGAATTTAGTTGGAAGACATTTCTCTCACATTACAAAATCATACTGTCAACATAAAAGGCAACTTAACTAAATGAGTTTCCCACTGTAACTAAAGAGTTTCTTATTATAACTAAAGAGTTTCTTATTGTAACTTAAGAGTTTCTTATTGTAACTAAAGAGTTTTTATTGTAACTAAAGAGTTTTGTAGTGCAATTCAAGAGCTTCTTATTGTAACTAAAGAGCTTCTTATTGTAACTAAAGAGTTTCCTATTGCAATTAAAGAGTTTCCCATTGTAACTTAAGAATTTCCTGTTGTAACTTAAGAGTTTCTTATTGTAACTTAAGAGTTTCTTATTGTAACTAAAGAGTTTCTTATTGTAACTAAAGAGTTTCTTATTGTAACTACAGAGTTCCTTATTGTAACTACAGAGTTTCTTATTGTAACTAAAGAGTTTCCTGTTGCAACTAAAGACTTTCCCATTGTAACTTAAGAACTTCCTGTTGTAACTTAAGAGTTTCTTATTGTAACTTAAGAGTTTCCTTTTGTAACTACAGAGTTTCTTATTGTAAGTTCAGAGTTCCTTATTATAACTAAAGAGTTTCTTATTGTAACTTAAAGGGCTTCTTATTGTAACTAGAGTTTTTTATTGTAACTAAAGAGTTTCGTAGGCAACTCAAGAGTTTCTTATTGTAACTAAAGAGTTTCTTATTGTAACTAACGAGTTTCCTATTGCAAGTAAAGAGTTTCCTATTGTAACTTAAGAATTTCCTGTTGTAACTTAAGAGTTTCTTATTGTAACTTACGAGTTTCCTATTGTAACTAAAGATTTTCTTATTGTAACTAAAGAGTTTCTTATTGTAACTAAAGAGTTTCTTATTGTAACTAAAGAGTTTCTTATTGTAACTAAAGAGATTCTTATTGTAACTAAAGAGTTTCTTGTTGCAACTAAAGAGTTTCCCATTGTAACTTAAGAATTTCCTGTTGTAACCTAAGAGTTTCTTATTGTAACTTAAGAGTTTCCAATTATAACTAAAGAGTTTCTTATTGTAACTAAAGAGATTCTTATTGTAACTAAAGAGTTTCTTATTGTAACTAAAGAGTTTCCTATTGGAATAAGACTTTGTATTTACACCATCAATATAAACGGGCAACGAGCACATGGAAAGTGAAATAAATCCAGTAAGTCAATTCTTTGTATTGATATCACGTGAACCATATAGTGACTGCATTTCCACATGGCATACATGCTGAGCTCAGACAATTCTGAAAAGTTACATCATCCGATTTCTGCTTGGCTCATTGATTGTTCAGCGAAGCAATGCTAAAGAGAAGCCATCAATAGGTCTCTATCAAGTTAAATATTGATAGACTGCACGTATACCACAGTTCATAACAGCGCATTCATACAAATTGAGAGCAGCTCCTTGCCGCACGTTTCCACGATCAAGAGATATGCATTGCTTTTAAACAATATAGCTTGTCATTATTCTTAACGATAGAATGGGATGAGGGAACTCAAAATGAGGTCGCTGATGGAACTGGAAAATTCAACGCAACTGATGGAAGCGTAGTGAGCATGGCATAGTTACCAGGGTCGCATTGGGGACTAGGGCGGGGGGACAAAGTGTAATTCATGAATATTTTATAATGGCAAGTATTACGCAAGTATAGATATTGGTGCTTATCTAAAAGTAAAGGAAATTGGTGGTTATTCCCTTCTAAAGCTTTTATAGCAAGGGATTTGTCTATAATCGTTTTAAAATTCTTACACCACACCATGTTCCATACCCAAAATTACGTCAACGCTAATGTTTCCAATTTGTTAGTGTGCCCGTATACTTGTCGACCCCTGCCCAATAATTCCCAAGCGCTACTGCCTTATTTCTCAGTCAGTGATATAAACACGGCCAAACCGCCGCTGGAAAAAGCCTGCTGTAGCAGGGATGAAGAAATCGCTTCTGGGGTGCGAGGCTCACTACCACATTTATTTGTGTTAAAACGGCATTCCGTATCTGCAAGGTATAGAGTACTCGATCACAACAGTCAAATGAATACTTCAATGCTTGGCATTTGATCAACTGTAAGAGTGCCTTCCTGATGAAGCATAACCCAAACGTTCTCAATGCAAGAACGTGGTGGCAAATTCCGTGTAACCGCTTCACTAACCTCAGGCCATGTCTTGTAGTGCAAAATTTGTAGTAGTTTGATAATAAGGTTTGTGTAGGAAAATCACGAAAGGTTGCGACGGAAAGTCGGTGAAAAAAGCCGTACTAATTTCCACATCAAAGCCCATCAAAGTGCGCACTCTTAACAATCGATTCAACGCTCTTTTAAGAATCTCATCACACTTGGCTACTTCACGCAAAACAAAAGCTCTATTGGTATTTTGTAGATATGAGAATAAGGGTATTTTGGTGAACAGTAAATGAGCTGCCACACCGTCGTTTTACAAAATACTGACAAGTGTAAGAATATTGCAGAACATCGTTCTGCCATAGACACGCAGGTCAAAGCTAAGAAGAGTGAAACTGTCATTGATCTGACATCAGTTCAGAAAATATTTGTTTAATCAAATTTATAAGTGTAGTTTTGAATGCTAATTTGATATTTGTACGGGATTTCGTAAGCCTTGCGTTGTTATCAACATTAGAGACGTTCTCTTCCCTCTAAACTAGAGACATTAGCAATAATCAGTTCTTTTTACTGTTGCATTTAAATCTATCGTCAGAGGTTTGTTAATTATATCATACCATATTGCTTGATCCGCAGTCAAGTAGCGAAAATATTATGACTATGCGTTTAAACTTCCTCCACATTTCGTCTATTTTGCTAGCTTGCCGCCCCCCAACACCCCCCTATTTATTGTAGGAAATCACCTCTGACAGCTACCTCCATAAAATTCTTTGGAAGATTGATATCCTCAAGTATTAGTACATACGTAATGTATTTCAAGTGCACATACTCCTATCCTAACTTAGTTCTCGCCTTGTTTACAAATTATGCAAATTTCTGTTGATGATACTGCTTTTGTTCCTTGCGCATACTCACAACGTAAGTAAAGTAACCCTTGCGTGAAGGATGGCTGCCACAATGTTCTACTGTGTTCAATCTACCATTACACTGAGGGAAAAATCATTCTTTCGTTATCAGACAACGAATACGTTGGAGAAGAACAACATATTCAGCTTCATTCTACACACTACACACAATAAATCAGGGCCAGAAATTTACATGTATGCCTTTTTATCATATATTACTGAACATCCTACAATGACCCGACGCCTGCGCAGCATATAGCCAATTCTGTTACATTCTTCACCACCGATAAGCCGTAGCGGCGTTCAAAGATGTTATAATCCTTTGTGGTGCCTGTGTGGTGCTGTCAGAACGAGTACTCCCAACAGTTCTCTACCTACGCTCCCCTCTATTCTGGCTAGTTTGCAAAGAGCAATATCACGGTCTTATCTGAACTATCATTTGAATACATCTCACAAACGTACGTTTGTATAAGCGCACTTACCTTGTCTAGCATTTCTTTCGTATGATTGGCTGAAACGCAGAATCTACATCTGGCTTCTACAAGTGAAGTTGCAGGAAATCCAACAATAACAACTGCAATGTTTCTCTGAAGCATTTCCCGGCTGAACGCTCTGCGCACGAAAATAGAGATAGGTATGAAAAAGTCATGGCAACATATCTATGAGTAAAATCAACAATAAATAACAATTTCTGAAATCTACCGTCAAACATCTTTCTCTATCTACAGTGACATCTACTACATGTGTGACCCAAATAAGAAGGGCACATGCTACCCCCAACCTTACTGAAGAACCAGAGAATCTACCGTACTCTAAAAAATGTTGCTTTTTCCTTATCCTCTCAGCGTTTTGCCTCACCCAAACCTCCTTGGCTCCTTAAATAGAGAACTACATCCTTACCTATCTATTATGCGTTAGAATTTCTTTTAAACCATGGCAGTGCATTAACTAATTTCGGGCTTCACATTTGTAGTACCATATCTATTATCGATTATCTGCAGTGGATCCTTTCTTGCCTTTAAATCTGCACAGAGCGAACAAATTCAATAAAGCCAACAATGGAAATGACCAAAAACTACAATCCTTGATTGACCAACAATATCTTGATATTAAAGGAACTGCAATGCTTTATGGGGCTTGTCTGCTACATTGTCAATAAATCGTTTCATCAAGATTTGCTTGACATTGACGGCGGACACGAGACATACACGAGCGAAATTGGGAAAGTCATTAAAAGAAAGATTGAATCAAAAGGGAACTTGGAGTTGCTTGTGCTTGTTTTCGGAATGAGATATAGATACGCAGACTGGTTACAAAGATTCAAACTGAAATAAGGCTTCCGATCGTTTGGGACTACGAGTAACGAACAGCGACGTCGGGGAACGAAATTGAACCTCGAAAAACCTTGAGTGAAGTCGAGACAACTCAAATAAACATTGCACCGATCATGGTGATCGATTTATGACAATGGAATCTATACGTCTTCGAATGCAATAAATTTGGCCTACTAATCAAAAACATACCTCTACAACTAAAATAAAAATAGATTTAGCTCCTTGGTGTACTGATATTATGCTCTTTGAAATTAAAACCCCTTTTGTAATACTTTTCTTTATCTTGTTAAAGACATAGAAATGCCCATTTACTGACAAAGGACTGCTGTGCTTGTACTTCAAATACGAAATACAGATATAGAAAGTTGTAATTAAGAACAATTGACAAGGCATTTTCAATTGAAAATAATACAAAGATACGAGCACATTTCTGCAAGTGAAGAACAAAGTACAGACAAAAACTTGTGTACGAGCAATTAATAACTTTAAATGAGTCTTCAATTAGATGTTGTCCTCCTGTTTGTAAAGGAATTATATGATTTTCTTTGCAAGTGCATTTACTGCGCGTTAATTGATGTGTTTCGATAAAACAAGATTTATTCCATGGTCTGAAAGTTTTGCAAACCATCTGGCAAGGCATTACCGTGAAAAAATCTTAAAAAGTGTGTCCGACTCGCACTTCACATAATCCTTGTATCCTTTTTCGATGCCGAGGAGCAATCTTTTATCGTCAACTGACAACTCTTGCAAGATAATTCTTAAAAATAAAACCAAATATGGTTTCAAGATAAAATGCATTCTCTTCCTTGACCGCTTCCGTCTCACATCATTGAGACATTATCAAAGGTAAAATGCTCAAGTATTATATAAGGGTAGTTGATCACAATCGAGAATGTGAGTACATTCTCACTAAAATATGCATTTAAATGGAAATCGGAAGTGTAGATTCAGGTGAGTCAAACCTAGTAAAAACGCTTGGCTATGTTTAAAACTATAACAATAAAACTAAGATGTTTGAAGGAGGAGGTAAAATTTTTATGTCCAAAAACGTGTTGCTTCGCCAAAATGTGTGAACCGTAACACAACCTTTTGCAATTAAACGATTTGAATTTGTTTAGAGTTATAACTGGCTCTTCACTCTAAACACTTACGTAGTGGAGGGCTGAAGGATTTGAAACTGATAATCATCTACAACCAGCAATAAAAAACGACTTGAAAAAGTAGTGTTAAGAATTTACGAAAAGCAGCAAACTGAAAGTGACTTCTTGGAATTACAAGAAAGCAGCTCTTGGAAAGAACCGGAAATAATACCTTTGGAATCCAAACAGAACCAAAACATGCTATGACTCCTATACCCTTGCAGCTTGTTTCCTCTTAGGAAATAATGGATCAAGCTCATATAAGAGAATCTATTAAAGAAACATCTAGGTAAAGGTAATGGAGACAACGCCTCTCTGATAGGTAAAAGAGGTCAGACAGAGGATGAAACCTGCATGCCTTACACACGAGGTACATGATCCTGGAGTTGATCAGATATATCGAGATTAGAACGTTGCATTAGATTGCCCCCGCTGACAAAAAGCTTGTACACTGCAAAAGTGGTCCACTCTTGTCGAGGCTGACTTGGTCATACTATTCAAAAAAGTTATTCAATTCACTGCTTGAAGTACTATAAACGACGACAAGCTGGACGGATGATAAATACCCTAAAATATTTGATAAACTTACTATCAGTAAGGTGCAGGTGCCGTTGAAAATTTGAATTGTCTTTCAAAGGTCTCTCGATTATAATGGTCATAGGTCATAGGTCAATCGTGAGCAATACTCTCTTTGAAATCATAATTGGAAGCACTTGCCGAAGCCGTAACTATCTGAAGCACCTGTAAAACTCAATACTTAAGGTAGTTCTCAGCTAGAGGATTTTTATGATCATCTTCTAACAATTTAACCTTCACAGGTCCGGTACAGAGGACGTTTTATCAGCTCAACGTACGAAAGTAGCAACTAGTTCTACCTTCTGCCGAAAACATGACGATCTTCTGATTTCTTCCCAGAGGTAAATCTCTGCAATCATAATAAAAATAGTTGTATGCAGATTCGCCGTTCAATTAGGTTGTAGTACATTTGACGGGCGCACATTTCAACAATTTGTGCACGCAATAAGCATGTCGACGTTCGGCTAAAATGTACATTGCCCCATAGGCATAAAATTATCGCCAGAAGATAGCGACTTCCTTTCTTGGTTTAAAACTGGACAACTCCCAATAGCCGCGATAATAGCTGATTACAGATGTTGATGATCAGGCCAGTGAATCTTATGGTGTAGCTAAGCCATGGAGCACATTTCGGCTGAACAAAGGATGGGTAGAGAGTCAACCTGTTCGGACTTCTCCATGATAATGCAGCCCCTTAATTTGGCCGAAAAGGATATGCTGGATATAAAAAATATCTTATCTAAGTAAAGTGATGTCTACGCACTTGAATCTAGAGATTTATTTGGCTTTCTACGTGATGTGTGGCGTCCTACGAGGGTGAAAAAGCGGACTAGAATTGTCAAAAGGGTAGATTCAACTTATCAACAACAATAGTACTCACGTTGTTTTGCCAGGTAAATATAGCAAAACAGGAACTACAGGAGAATCCTCGTGTCCATAAACGATATATCCCAATTCTTTAACTTTGTTTCTGAAGTACCTAATGATAAATGAATCCGTAAATGCATTAGAAAAAATAAAATACACTTTTGATCTTAAAAGCACAGCGCAAATCACAATACAAAATATAAAAGCTCGAAATTTTAGACATTTAGGTAACATCAATTGATTTACTCGTTTCACATTTGTCTGGATACCTCCCCTTTTAAAAGTAAAACATATTGCTTAGTCCTCCAATAATAACTCAGAGCTGTCTTCCATAAAATCCCTTAGCCATGTTGTGTGCACTGCGTCATTAAACAAGAGACAAGCTCCGTGTACATGATATCATCAGAAAGTGCTTCCGCCTCCCGCCTGTCTGTCTGGCCTGCCGTCTGTCGCCACAAAGAATTAACTTGTAATGTCTTGCATTTGTGGTGCTTGTAAAGCTACACATTTTTCTATGTACTTACAGCATGTCTGTTTTTCTAGTTAGTATATATTAAATCCAGGAAGTACAACACTATTCTTGACGGTAGTTGTCTTGCATAATCTGCACATGCGCTCATTCAAAATGTATCATACAAATGACACCTACCACAATCGCAAATTAGCTCATTTTATACCGGCACGGTGTCTAACGTGCAGTGTAACAAAATCACTTGCATACCTGGCGTTGTTTCTAAGCTGACGTACTCTTTTGGCACCTGTGAAGACAAACAAGAAAGACCTATGTGATCTTCAAAATCAATTTTGTAAAATAGGAAGCCCTCACGTTGGTCCCAAGGGACTTGCTTACCTGCCATCCGGGTTTCAATAACTCTATTTTGAAGAAGCGAATAAGTGGACTCCAACATTCCCTCCACTTTCTCACCCCTTCAAACCGTTGGAGGTGGTCATCTTGAAACCACATATGTAACTTAAGTATTTACTGAATGAAAATAAGCTCATACAAAAAAGTCTCTTAAAGCCTTGCTGAAACCCGCTTATCTGACGGATTAAGATTTCAATGCATACTTCAAACAAACTGTTTATGATCACTATGTTAAGAGTCTAGTATGCAGTAGCCACTTCCTGAACACTCCTTCAAACCAAATCTCTTAGTGTGCTCCTCGATGTATTGCAAGGACATCTGACTTGGTTTCAGCCAGGCATAAGGCATTAGTTGTCACTAAAAACACCAGAAATACCCATAAGTTGTCAGACTGACAGCCAATGGTAAGCATCGTTGCCCCACCGGTCGTTGAAGTGTTCTGGGATGTTCGAATTTTGGAGTACGGAAAACAAAGCGAGTGTCTAAAAACAAAGAGCTAAATCAATTTTGTAACTGCAGTATAAATCTAGTAAGAAGTACCTTCATTAGTTCCATCTAACCCCATTATGATTTTCATTGCTGTTATGATCTGTGAAGCAACTGGTGGTGCAATGGTCGAAGAATGTGCTGAGCTGTGAGACGATTTGCGGACGTGTTCCACAATATGCTGTTGATGAATAAGAACAGGCTACTGAAGCAAATCTTAAACTTTTATAAGTCGTTGTAAGAAGAAGGAGGAGAACACGAATAAGACAGTCAGCAAAATGTATACTCCTCTTTCACTGGCTATTACCACATTTGAGGTAAGGATGGGTGTCACTCCTACGCGTGGTCGATTATTCATCATCAGGGTTTCGATTGGAGCTACCCCCACCCCCCACGCAGCAACATGAACACCAACTTTATCTCGCATAACTTACGTTTGCAGGCCAAGGACAAGTCTGTGTGTCATTTGCATCCCCACGTAAGGGAAATCACTAACACAAGTTACACTGAAGTTAGTCCCATATTCCAACATTGCTTTTTCCACCTTTAAATTTTCCGTATCGTCTGAGAGATAAACATGCTACAAGAAGCTGGTCGATGAATTTAAATCTGTTTCTTCTAAAATTTGCAAGGATCAAGGCAGACATTTAATGTGAATCTTCTGTTTCCTCACTCAGACAGAGAATAATATAAATATCAGACCTACAATCATTGCAATATAATCACTGGTTTGCTTGAGTTATCATTAAACAGCTGTCAAAATATTGATATTTAAGATATTTGTGTCTGTAGACTATTAGTCTGGGACAATGCTCGGTTGTGGCCTTCGCGTTGCAAAAGATTACCAATCCCAGCTCTGGAGTAAAATCTCTTTTTAATGCCATGCGGCATCTCTACCTCTGGCAAGACGTTTCCTTCAAGGACTTTGTTTCATATCGTAAAGCTGCTACACCAATGATGAAAACTTCTAACCGTGAAAGGCAGATAAAGTCATTCTTTACATGTATTAAGGAATAAAGCAATAACGGTTTATGAACATCGACTAGGTCGTTCCTTCTGTTGCATAGTTATCAACTGCTTCACCTTTCCGACGTGGAGCTTTTCCGAGGTCACGGTCTAACCCTGATGTCCTCTGCATAGTATTACATGATCCCACCAAAGATTCAAAAGGTATGGTGTTGCAGAATTCACACGACACATTAGAACACATATCCAACCTTACCTCAAATCACATATTCACCCAACCAACCGGTGGTTAAAAGAGGGCAAGAGTTCGTACCGTTCTTGTGTGGCATTAATACAGTTCGACTTACCTCATCGGCTGCAATGTAGCCTCCTGCGCCACCGAAACTTTTAGAAAATGTTCCCATCATAACATCAATATCCGCAGGATTGACGCCGTAGTAATCAGTAACACCACGACCCCGTGGACCGACTGCACCGATGCTATGAGCCTCATCCAGATACAAGTAGGCCTACATTGAAAAAAAGAAGAAGAAGGGCGCTTGATAAGGCAGAAAGCAACGCAAAAGGTTTTAAGTTGCCATTTCATAATGCAAAAGGAAATGACGTTTCACAAAGAAAAAAAAGAACGACGTTTCACAAAGCAAGGATATATGTCCGATGATATCAGAAACCGAACATTCTCCTAGAAGTAGATGACGTCATTTTACAACTTCCAAATCGGTAATGTAGTCATCCAGGTATCTGTCTCGTTGTAAGTGTAGTTTTAACATGGCACGAAGGGCAAACAGACGGTGCAATAAAAGTTATGGTACTTTTTCAGCTTGAAATCTTGCTGACATTGATGCCAATACTACTTACAATATTCCCTACAACAATCTCTTGGTTACTTCTTTCATCTACCATTCCAGGCAGATGCATTAAACTCGCTATCTATTTCATTTGATTTCTTATCGAATGGAAAACAAGCTCTTCCACATGAATGTTAGCTGCAACACTATTTTGCCCTTGGATAAGCGCAATGTAGGCAGTAGCGTGACCATAAATGAGCATGACTTTGGATGATGAAGAAACTTTACCCAAGACGAAATCGTCTCTTCAGGCATAAAAAGCATTCCAAACAAGAAACGGGTTACTAAACCAAAACGATTTCTTCAGGTATAGTTGCAAAATTTAACTTCAGTCTGAGAGGGAGCGCGGTTTCATGGACCAATTGACTGATGTTGACTAGATATATGGACATGGATACGTCATTTGCGTAATAGATCCGATCAAAAATCGTAAAGACTGCTGCTGTCGTAGTGACATAATTTTGCCATCGTGTACAATTCTGAATTCGAGTATCACTATGACATGCTCTGCACAAATATTGCTACCCGTGCCATTTCCAATAAATGTATTTTTAGCAGTGTCATTCAGCAAAAAATAAGAAACTGTTAAACTTTGCGACCCATAAACGTAAGCCCTCTCACCTATCACTTTTTACAGTTTACACAATTTATCTACCTTCACAATAAAGTTATTTCTGTACCTTACCCGATATTTCTTCTTTAAAGCTATGATTTCTGGTAAACATGCCATCGTTCCCTCCATACTGTAAATTCCTTCCACTAGAATAATAATTTTCTTCCACGCTCTATGTGTTCTTGGTTGCCCTTGAATAATTACATCTTTCAAAACTTTTTCTAAAGAATTTAAGTCTGAAAAGAAGAAAGTAAAACTCGTTACATTTTGATGGCACTTGCTTATCTTTACAACCATTATGTAAAGAGTGCAAAGACCGCTGCATGGTAAAGGTCCTGAACTTCCCTATCCGACTGGCTGAATTCCAATACCATGCTTACGGCTTTTAGTGGATCAGCTAGCAAATCCATTCATCGTCAAACTACTAGGATAGTAAAAAGGAACGAGTGTATATAAACTGAATAAAAATAAAAGGAAGCTATGAATGGGCACAGAATGTAGCCTCACATGCTGCCGTCAAACGAGGCAGAGACAGCGGTCACATGAGGCTGAGAGTTAAGGAATAATGACAGAACGATATAAAAATAACCTTACCATTGTGCTTATAAATATATACTTTGGCTCCTGATAACTTTGAACCAAGTGCCAAGGAAGTATGATTAAGTTCATCGCTAACTATACAACATCCGGAACCGATGAGAGATGGAATACATGTTGCATTGGTAGCAAATCCACCGGCAAAACACACAGCGGCAGGTTTCCCAACAAACTGCGCCGTGAGTTTCTCTAATTCTTCGTGCAACGGGTTTAACCCTGTGAGAAATGAAAGTAAATACGAAAATATTAGTTCTTATTGTAAGTCTCAACTTCCTGAAGCACAGATTAGTGACATCGTTTTGCTCCCACTTGATCGTCTATTCAATCACAGTCTCAGAATGCAAACATAACACACGGTACGGTGCCCTTCTTTTCTTTTTAATTCACTGAATCCGATGGGTAAGTAGCTCTGGTCAAAAACGTACTTAAACTTCAATGCAAGTGACTTGACGAATTTTCAGTCTAAAAGTTAGCAGAGGGACAGTACGTGAAACCAAGTCAATGGGCATCGAACAGAAGGGACTTGTATAAAGAAGTAAGGTCCGAGTGGAAATGGTGATTGTGATTTGTAAGTTTCTTCAAACGATAAGGATTTGTATTTATATATGATGGAAGGACTAACGCTTCACGTCCCTTCATTCCGCGTGTCATTGTTTATCAACAATAACTACAAATGGTATGAATGCAATTGCCAGTCGCTTAAGATATACTTGTCGATAGAAACTAAATCGAAGTCGATAGTCGAAGCCCTCCCGCTACCTTTGCCACTGGACTTATGAATCGTTTCGCTCTCGGTGGGATCACAGATACAAGGCACCACAGATACGAGGCACATTGTGATGAAACTCGATATATTAAAATGTCATCTCCTTACTGAAGGCGCTAATGCCATAATGTTTCACAGCATCACCCAAGTTTAAGAACACTTGCAAATTAACCCAACCAAAATAGCAAGCCCACTTGACGCACGAATTCGCGACGTGCGCTCCACTAAGCTAGGTGAACTCCGCTTACGACACACTCCTTCTGTAGTCGCCACATCGGGGGGCATCGACATCCAGCTCTTAACAATTATAAAGACCAGTCCTTCTGTGCCATGTTACTAGACAATGCAAAAACTGTCATCTGGCCCTTCAATTTTTCCGGGAACGTGTATAATGCTAGAATTTTACAGATGTACTTTGCTACAATAGTTAGAGATGTACTTTCCTAGAAGGATTTTTTAATCATAGATGTACTTTCCTAGAATCAAATTAGATTTAGGCTTACGGTTTGGGTCAGGGTACTAGTATCCACTCTCACGAAGGGATTCTAGGAATTCAAGAAGGTATTCTAGGAAAGTACATCTTGGCATGAAAATTTCTATAATAGTATAACTTGCCAATTCTAGGTTAGTACATCTCCAAATTCTAACATTTTATAGCGCCCCAATTTTTCCAAAGCCCATTTGAAGGTTGCAAGGTATCATGGTGTGGAGGGAATCTAAAAAAATCATATTTGAAAAGATACAAGTAAAAATAAAAAAAAAGTCGAGTCTCGTGGGTGAGGGGGGGGGGGGGGAGGGATATTGCTGTTCCCCTAATATATTCT
>JAAAKL020004733.1:0-20420 GCA_010016065.2 Carybdea cf. marsupialis auct. non (Linnaeus, 1758) | reverse complement strand
GGAACTGTATCAGGCATGGTGTAGTCGTTTCGGATCCTTTCGGGTTTTTTTTTGCATTAATTATATTGCTGCATCCAGTTTCCACTTACGGTATATGTATGTCTAACGGAAACGTTTCTTCAAATTCAATTTACCCCGCATCAATACGTTGGATGACTTTGAAAGTTTACTCGTACGTAAGACACACATTTTCTTTTGCAAAAATATGGAGTTTTGTGTGCCCCGACCTGTTTCAGATTTTGACGGAAGCTAACTTTAGTATTCTCGATCACTGATTTCATTGTTTAGGAATCGTTTTTACCTTATAGCATTTTTAATCATTTACTTGTCTATTTTCTCTCTTTACTGTACCAGACTCTACCACTGAAGCCAATCCCTGAAATAATGAAAATTGATTTATCTGAGACCAACTCCCGATATTCATTCCTTCATTACAAATGTAAGCACGTAGTGAACTTGGAAAGTTAAAGCGATAATTAGAGAAAGGATTACTAAGCGAGCTAGTAAGCTAGTTAGTTAGTTTGTTTAGTGTAGTTGCTTTGAATATTTAGTTCGTCAGTGCCTTTCTTAGGTGGTAAGTACTGTGTATACTTTGCAAATGAATAGGTCGGCTGATGGAATAGTTGTTTAGCTAGTTAGTTAGATACTTGTTAAGATAGTTAGTTACTAGTTAGCTAGTTGTCAACTTATGTAGTTACAAATTGCCATCAAGAAGAGAGGGTTTTTAATGTTGAGTTTGAAGATTTATTAGAGAAAAGTAAATAAGTCATCAACGGGAATCGAACCACAAACCTAAGCAGTCATAGGGAGCTCCTGTAAGCTATGTGATCCAGTAATAACATGGTTAACTTTTCTCTAGTCACGATGTTACCTCCCAATCGTCGAATTGTTGATATCGACATCCAATTCTACTCGATTTGGAGACCAAGCGCTCTTGGACATGTGAACTTGACCTTGGAAGAACATCCATCTGTCATCCGAAGTGTCCATATGTCATCCACCCATTGAAAGTTATGAATAGATTGAAGTGAATTGATTCTTTCGGGGTAGTCAGTGCATCAGTCAGTCATTGAGTCAATGATCCAGCAAGACAGCAAGACAGCAAGACAGCAAGACAGCAAGACAGCAAGACAGCGAGTCAGCGAGTCAGCGAGTCAGTGAGTTAGTGAGTCAGCGAGTCAGCGAGTCAGTGGTCATCATTTGGAACACTATTATTCAGCCAGAAGAGTCCAAAACTCTCAAACATGTGTCCTCGTCTCCAATCGCATCCAGACTGTGCTACTAGCACCATGTTTTCCCTTATTTCTCTGGAATGACCAGAAAATTTTAATGAAATTTCCAAGTTTTTCTTAATTGATTGAGTGGCGTATTCTTAACCATTTTCAAACTTGTGATAGTGACACAAAAAGGACCCTCCAATTGCAACTGGAACAGGATCCACAATCAGTACAAAAGTTTTATGGACAAAAATAGCTGGGAACAATCAACTTTCTGACCACTAAACATGTTTACTGGGAGAAAAATATATTTCTTGCTCTCAGCTCTTCCTTTATTATCTTTTTAATATAGAGAACTAAACATAGTTTGATCTCTGAGCGTCAAAGATATTCTACCAAGCGACTCTTGGATAACGTTTTAGTGCTTGTTCATTTGCGGCTTTCCTGTAACCTCGTCGCCTCAAATATCAAAATTGGTATATCTTTTCTAGAGCTAGTAAGGAAATCATAAATCGCCCGAGTTTTCTCATCTACATGACATAATATCCACAGTTTTCCACAGTATTTTCATAACCACAGACCTTAAAGACCTCCCTCCCCCATTACAAAATTGCAGAGTCTGGGCAAAGTTAAACAAGTTTCTACTTGAATATGTTAAACATGGTAGAAAAATGCTAGCGCGCTAGTTTTTAACATTTTGCCAAAAGGTGTAGGCATCTTAATGTAGTTTACTAAGAAGTTCCACTTCACTTGTATGTGCATTTTTCCACCACTGTTATATAGGAATCTAGTTAAAGCTGTCGCGGATCTTAAGGAAATTAACTGCACTCAGCATTGGCTACGAAAAATGAAGACCCTCTTCAACGCCTTTGATCTCAATAGGACTGGCTTGCTTACGAAGGACCACTTTCGAAGTATGTTGACTAGTTGATTTTTTACTTATTCATTTTTAACGATACCGTGTGCTGCAGTTACAGGGGACAACGGGGGTAATTCCGAGTCCTCTAGAAAAAGCAACTCTTTCCGTAATGTAGAATACTAATGACCTTTAGCAAGTTGCTAATTATGTATAACACAAAATGTCTTACCAATGGAGATGTGAATGCACGAACAAAATGTTCGTTGCCAGCACATCATATCAATCTCTGCTCTTTTACGGTCAGTGTACATTGTATTGAATATTACGACTTGTTTTGGTGAAAATGAATCGAAATTAGGTCAATGAGTTCCACAAACCAAAAGTGGTGACTTAACTTTAATAGCAGAATTTCTTGCATGGGGGAAGGTAGATCCAAATATTTAATTACTCATTTCATAATATTGTTTTATCTAATACAACTGTTCCTTTCAGGTGGGATATCTCCGCCTTGTGTTAATGTGATAATGGCGAAGGATCATTCCAAAAAGTAAAGGGAATCCATATATTAGGAACCCCCTCAGGTCTGCACCGGATAAAATACGTTGCATACAAAAGCTAGTAATGAGAACATTGCAAAATTTGAAAGAAAAAAAGCGATCTTTATTATCATTAGTTGCTATGTTTCATCAATTTACTTTCAATAAGTGTGTTTGTGGAGCAAAACATTTAAATTGTACGAAGTAGTGAAACCATTCTTGTACTCCGTGCACTTAGGATCTGTTCAAAAGAGAAATTAAAGCTAAAAGTCGATAAATGAAGCCAATTTTTATGTCTACCAGCTATACTGAAGATGTCTTTTACTTTACAATCAAGGTAAAATTATTGCAGTTTTTAAGTCTTCTGTATTTCGACAGAAAAAATACTCCGTGTATTTAAAATTGCCGTGGCTTGTAAAGATTTTGTTTCGATTCGAAAACCATATTATAAAGGCCATATAGAAGTGATTCTATAATATGCACCACTCTTAGTTTATGCACGAAATAAAGCATATTTAACTCACTACAAAGGCAGTGTGCTTTCCACAAATTGCAGTATCCTTGTATACTTATTTCTTTACTAGTGTGAGGTCGGCAATGTCGGATGCACGACTTTGAGTGTATCTGACAACATAAAGGAGCATGATCCTTTTTGTCCTCTCCAAGTATAAGCTCCTCCAGGGAAACAACAACCAACTAGCGTTTCCAAAGCCAAAAACACTGCTACGTAATGTTCCTCTGTCTTAAGGAAGCACTTCCTCGGAAACACATACTTTGCGAAAATTTATACGGAAGACCACTTTCGTATCATCGGTAAGGCTAGGTCTACGTCTCACTTGACCGTTCAGGAATCAGTCTACATAAAGGCCAGATAATCCGTTCCTTTGAAGACAAAAATAATCTAACTTTTCGTTAGGCCATTTTGGTTAACTACTCAGTTGTACAGACAAAGACTGGTTAAAACAACACCAATCTGGCAGTTTTGATTAGCTTTTTTGAAAGCACAGTTGGGTATAAGTTTCATTCTTTCCATTTCTAGTTCCATTCTGACGGTTTTCAGAAGTTGTCAGACAAAAATGTTTTCGCTACTCCGTACAATGTTACTAAGTATGACATGTATTCCCCATGCGGCAATATTTTTGCGACGATTGTAGTTATTTTTATTCCTCACTAATCAATGTACAGTTCAACCTTACAAACATGTACGGCTATTTTTCCTTGTTATAGTTGACTATGTGAACAGAGTTGTACAAGTAAACAATCTGAACGCAGCGGAAGAAGCCCATTACAGGAAATTGGTCTCCGATTGGACAGAAGATCTTTTCCAGCAAGTAGACAGTATGACATTTGAGCAGTTCTACAAGACTAAGTATCTCATAATGACAACACCTGAATTGCAAGAAGCGGAATCCAAACGATCAGATGACACCTTAGGGAAACAGTTTCAACTGATTGACACAAACCACGACGGAACCATTTCAAAGCATGAGTGGCATATGTATTGTAAATGTTTGGGCATCGAAAGTGAAGACGTAGCTAACGAGTCCTTTAATGCTATTGATCTCAATCAGGATGGAGTATTGAGTTTAGAAGAATTTAAGGAAGGGCAAAAAGATTTCTTTTTCAATCAAGATCGTAGCAGATACGACAGCTTCATGGGACCTTTAGCTGACCTGTAGTATTTAAACTATTTTAATACAAGGACAATCCCTAGTACACTTTCAATTGCATGGTATCATTATGTAGCACGTTTTATGTAAACATTATCCTGTTTAACAAAAGAAAAATGTTGACCACTGTACATCATTGTCTTACTCCATGACCTCCCTGACTTGACAAATCAAGCTTTTCCGAATTAAATTTCGTACTATCACCTTGAAGTGCCTCCTTTAACTTTACAATCCTCTGTTGGACGTTTAACGAAACTTTTCCAATCCAGAGTAGTCGTACCTATGTGGACAAGTTACTTGACCATAGTTTATAACGTACATTCAATAATTTTCACTACGGTTTTCCATTCTTATATTTTTGAGAGCTTCTTGTTACTTGGAGTTACTTGACGTTTACTTTCAGTACGTCTGTTACAAGACACTGGTATTTTTATAATAGAAGTGAATAATAGAAGTAGAAGACCTAATATCTGTATTACACATCATACAATTTTTAGAGCCTTCAAAAGCTAGCTATTGTACCAAAAGAGAGTGAAGATTAAATGGCAGTCAGTGACATGTCGAGAAAGGGAATATATTCCTTTCGCAAAACCCAAGTCCCGATATGGACAGTCTAAAGCGACAAATAAGGGATGTTACTGGCGAAATAGTTCCTTTTCAATGGCTATGTGAAGGTCTCTTGGATCTTGCAAAGACGGGTGGTGAAGGAGTGGGTGGTGAAGTTAAATTTGTGAATTAGCACTTTGTCGTCCGGATGTAAACCAGATTTGCAAAAACATCTAATTAGTTTAAGATTTTTCAGGGGGTAACCGCAGCATCATTTGTTATAACATAACGTGAAATAAATATAAAGGAATACAGATTCCGTGAGTATTATCTCTGAGAAAGACGATAAACCCTACTACGAACTATTGTACCATTAGAAAACACCAAGAGTCAGGATGATAGAGCAGTGATAAAGGAGTGGGAAGGCAATGACGGGCAATGGACTAAGGAGATGCTCACAACCTCAGTAAGCCTTAATCAAAGTTATTTCCGCTTCTCGACAACCTGCTGACCAGGAAGGTAAAAACCATGACTTCCATATTATCATGCAAAAGCCATACCTTAAATGACAGTAGGACATTTCGTTCTTAATGAAACATATATCATTCATTGATGCATTATCCTAGCTGCTGAGTCCATTATAGCACCCTTTCCACGGTCAAGTCAGGGGCTTGAACTTGTCGATTCTTTATTTATATTAAGAAGCCCAAGTTAGAGTAATGTTAAGGAACGCATTCAGGAGGCTTCATACTCACATTCAACTTGCTCTAAAATGGTTTGGGGCTTCCTGCCTCGATTCTCTCCGTCCCATCATCACATAAATGATCAACAGGTTTACTACATGTGGGCATTTTCATGTAATCTGACAGCATTCACTCATCCCAAACGTCTTAAAAGTGCTTAACATACCTCCTCGAATTCACAAATCCCTGTACCGTTAGCAACTTACAAAACGTACGAAAGGTAACACATTACCATGTTTCTGACCAAATAAATGCATGCATGTTAAGGCATGATTTGTATCCAATGCTTCAACCAGCGCATCTTTAAGGTCACAATATGGAAACAGCAGTACTAGACGTATACAACGACATCTTTGTGAGCATGGATTCACAGCGTGTAATTTTGACTAGCTTTATTTGACCTCAGCGTCTCATACGATACAGAGACAAATCACAAAATCAAGCTTCGGGTCTAGCAGGATTACTCTTCAATGGTTTGCGTCATATCTCACATACAGGCCCCAACTTGTCTACTTTCATTAACCCCTTTCTGAAATATTCAAATTGCGATGTGGTGTCCTTCAAGGATCGTGATTACGTCCTTTATTATTAAAAACATAGGAGACCAAGATGCTTGAGGTAATAAACCTACAACAGTAAGCAGATGATACACAATTTTACGTCAGCAGCTGCTCGACTCGCACATTTTACAAATTAAAATTGTTTATGCCATGGGCATCTGCATCAGGCAGTAAATAGTTGCAAATACAGAACTACCCTCAAAACGATAACAGGACCGATTTATTAACAATTTATATCAAGTAAGTAGTTGAGAAATGAGGTGAAAAATCTTGGGTCATGGCTTGACGGAACCCTAAGCATGGCAGTGCACACCAGCCAAACTTTAAAGCTGCGTCTTATGTTTAGAAAACATAAGAAGAATGATGAATAATATTTGGTAAAGGTTTGAAACTATGTGGCAAAGATGTTTGAGAAAAACTATCGTTATCATTTACACTAACACTTTTGCTCAAGTTTATGATCTGCAGAATATTTCCTTATAGGAGCGGATCATAACAACGGATCATGTTCGAATTTGTCTCTCAATTTGTATTTCTAGTACGCATCTTAGGTTCCTTGCTATTTGCAGATGGTCGATTTCTGAAAAAATGCTCCAGTCACCTGTATCACTACTACTTTTCAATATACTCTTCCAAATCCTTAGAAACATAACCGATTGCACCAATTAATGTTACCTTCTTCATGCCCTGTAGGTATGCAGCCCCTCTCTTTACATCCTGATACTTCTCCACTTTCTCTATCCCCTTTTCCTGTATCATCATGCACCCGAGGGTAGCTGCGTCCATGATTATGTATCTTTTCTCTTCTTTTCCATCACAAGAACATCAGTCTGGTGGACTGCATTCTGTGATCCATGGGCGTAGATTCTGGGGTGGGGACGGAGGAGCTATCCCCCTCAATTTTCAGGATTTGGGAACAACAACTGATTAATCCCCCCACTTTTCGGTGCGGAAATGTCAAATCCACGTTTAATCCCTCCAACTCTACCCCTCTCCCCACACACACAGAAACATTCTCACAGCAATTTGCGCCCTTGCTATGAACACACAGGATTGTTAGGTCCCATGAAGTCTCAACCAAGTCATTTTCTACCACACTTTCAGCCGAATGTTCATACTATGTTTCTCTTCTGTTGATCTTATATTAGCGCTGGGTTTAAAATGGAGTATCTTCGCTACTTAAACGTGTCTCCTCTTATACTAGTTAAAACATGGATAGGACCAATTTTGCGAATTTGCACTATCATTAAATGTAGTCGTTTTCTCTTTCCCCTTTTTATATTCTTTATCTTTCGTTACTCTCTATTTCCAATTTTTATTCACTTAGTAATCTTCCTGTCCCCATTGAACTTGCCGCGGGACACAAGAAATAATGTTTATAGGTTGGAGGCTCTAAGCAACAGAATAAGAAGCCAAGGGATTGTAGTTTGGAAAAAATCATTGTTACTATTTGAAGGCATCGATAATCTGAAGTGAAATGACATCTGAAGGCATAGATAATAAAACCCTTAGACTAACGATGATTTTAAAATATTGCTTAGACACTAAGCAAAAAGCATTTAGCGTAGAATATATGCCTTCACTTTTCGATATCTGAAGAACATTTTGGCAACGCTAAAAGACTTCTGCTTGCTGGTCTTGACCCCTAAACTGAACAGTACATTATTTCGGGTTTTCAAATTATATCAAGTATTTCAAATGACGTCATGATTACGTTCTTTATGTAACTGTTACATTTTTCCTCTGGTAACAAAGATTACTCTGAGTTCTACGACATTGTAGGTTTTATCCTCGCCATCAATTTAAACACGAAATGCTTTCCGCCCTGATTTTGTAATCAAGTGGAACTATGGTTTATACATTGTGAACATCACAGTTTCCCTTAAAAGAACCATATGTTCAAATTTTCCCGTAAATGTAACTGTTACATTTTTCCCCCTGCTAACAAAGATTACTCTGAGTGCTACGACATTGTAGGTTTCATCCTCGTTATCAATTTAAACTGGAAATGCTTTTGGTCCTGATTTTGTAATCAAGTGGACTATGATTTATACATTGCGAACATCACCAATTCCTTATTAGAACCATATGTTCAAATTTTCCCGTCAGATAAAAAATGCACAACCTTTTGTGCTCAGAACTCTATCAAAATACTTGATTTGTTAACCTAAGCATTTGCTCCATTGGAGGAATATTCAAAGTCAGTAGTCAATTCTTTATTACTGTAAACCTGTTAATCATTCCATATCATTTACTACATTTTCAAATCTCCCTAATTTGGAAAGATGAATATATTGGCAGTTATATATGTTCCTAGTCCTCAGTATCATCCTTCAAGTGCATTGAAAATTAAATCTTTTATCATTAGTCCAATCAGCTGCAAAACGATAATTTACTTAGTAGTTTAAAGGATCAAGCTATCAAGCGTTGCACTTTGGTTTTGAGACAACAGCAGTGACATTTATTTCATAGATCAGGATTTTTAACATGCTAGGTTGATGTATCATAGATGAATCTTGATTTAAATACATGCCTTGCTTAAATTTAAGATATCGAGGAACGAACACCTCTATCTTGTGATATTCGGGGATTGTCCAGAAGAAGGAAGCATGATAAAAATCGATTAACTATGAAGCAAAAAAGTTATGAACGTATTATCTTTGGATTCTTTCCATGACAGCATACATTGCACCATTTTATAAAAATGCGGAATGGTGTAAGATAATGCTGTATGTTAACTGACAAATTATGTCTTTTCCATACATTGTACCACTTCCAAAGATGACGAAATGGTGTAAGATAATGCTGTATGTTTATTGACAAGTTACATCTTTTGCGTATGGTACAGAACAAACGATTTCGCACACAAAGTATATGTCCCTTTCAAATAAAGCAATATGTCCTTGATTACTTTTAGGTTTTATTGTACTCTTTAAATGATGACAAACAATCAGAGCTCAGCCAGAGGTCCCATAAATGTGTCGTATTTGCTTGGCTCTTGATTGAATAAGTAATCTTTTTGTCCCTCGATGAATTCGGTCAAACTGATAACGCCATCTTTATTCAGGTCGACAGTATCAAATGCCTCGTCCGCCAATTTCTCATCCTCGACATTCATAAACCTGTAATAATCTCGCCATTCTTGTTTTGAGATAACTCCATCGCGATTGATATCAACAAGTTTGAACTGTTTAGCTATGTTATCATCTGCCAGTTTAGCTTGCGCCTCTCTCATTTCTGGTACTGTCATGATGAGATACTGGGTCTTATAGAACTGCTCAAATGTCATGCTATCCACTTTCTGAAAAACATCATCCACCCAATCTATCACTATTTGTCTGTATTCGGCCTCTTTTTCCGGACTGAGATTATATATTTCCACGACGCGGTTGACAGAACCAACTGTGAATTGATAGAATAATTAGTGAATGTAGGAATAAATACGCAAACTGATAGCAAACACCAGTACAAAATCACGGTATGCAACCTTATTGTTGTAAACCATGTTGGTCAGAGTACTATTAATGAAGACAGTCAGTAGTTCATGAAAGCACGAGAATCTATTAACACTTATTAGTAATCAAAAATCATTTCTTTACACTTAAATCTCACAGGAGTTTGTCCGTTCACATTCAATCCTTTCCTTTCATCCTTTCACCAACCCGTCTACCAATCCCTTTATAATCCCTACTTATACTAGAATATGAAGCCTGGACCTAATATCACGTGACTCTACATATCACCATTTATAGAATATTAAAAAAGGGGGTTAACAGTTTACAACACTTATACTGTATGGGCTGCATAGGGCAAAGAAAAATAGGAGGGTAGAGGACCTAGGTTTCCACTTATTTTGATTTCCTTTGTTTCCTTCAAGGCTTAGTTGTTGGTAGTTACTTGTTCATTTAAGTATGTGCACCAAAGCACTCAACCGTCACCCCCCCCCCCCCAACCTCCGATATTCTGTGGTGGCTACGCAGCTGTATGGCGGCACGTGGAATTTATATAGACTGTTAGAGCGATTGCGAGTTACTGCAGGGTATTTCCATTACTTCTGTGGAACTTTGCTATCACGATTTACGTGGGTCTGAATACATGAATATAGTTAACAAGCAAAATCTCGGAAACTGCCGTTATAAGTTCTTTGTGTCATAAAAATAGCTATTCTATTATGTACTGCAATGTACTTGTTAAATTTAACATAAACGTTTTCATCTTATCAACAGAGTTGATAATTATAATGGTTGCAATAGATGGTAGATATTTATCATGTCGTGGGTCGTAGTCTTTTTCCTGAGCTACGTTTTGAGAGACACTTCTTCTAGCTTCAGGCTGATGGACAATGAAATGATTCGCTGATTTTTGTCGTAAGATTGCGGACCTCCGAAAATTGGGATCGAACTTGATGGGAAGGTAGCACCTCGTTGTGCTTTCTTCTATATTGCTACGAAGCATATGTGTGGGGGATTGTAAGATATGTTGTGGATGTGGTTGTGGCAATGTAGGGAACGAAGGTTTCTTGGATTTTCCTGGGTGTTGGGTTGCCCTCCCTTTTTAGTATCTCGCTATTTTCCCACTCGAAGGTGTGGTCATTTTTCCAACAGTGTTCTGCGATCTAGTGGCTGCTATAAGGAATGCTATTGCTAAGAATTGTAACACTTTTAAATCCGTTATATATTAGGATGCGGTTTCTTAACAACTTTTGGTACGCATAGTGTGCAAACAAGTCCCTTTTTATGATCATCCTGCAAAATGGTACCTCAGAACATGTTTCAGAGCATCTGTCCCCTTTTTTCCCTTTTCTTCCCTCTTCTTCCCTCATTTTCCCCTCGTCTTCCCTCTTCTTCCCTCTTCTTCACTCTTCTTCACTCTTCTTCTCTTCTCTTTCCTCTTCTTCCCTCATCTTACGGGTCACTTTGTACTGTAAACTCGTAGTCTTACTTAAGCATCCTTAAGTAAAATCAGTGTATGTAACGGAGCAATCACGTTAAGGGGGACTCTGATTGCGCTCTGTTTTTCTGCAATAGGAAGACCTACAGCTGCAACAGTTAAAAAAGGCAAAAGTTTTGATCTTTGGGATGATGTGCTTAAAACGGTAAACATTCGGGAACACTGATTGAAAATAAGGCAAAACTCGGAAGTCTTGCATAGATAGCACAAAATTTAGCGTAAGCTAAGTAATATCATACCATTGCTAGTAAGGCGAAATAAGTAAAGTTATGAAAATTGTAAAAGTGGGTGTACACCTTTATACGAATAGACTTAACAATTTCACTTACTTCGAATCTGATCTTTAGTTATTGTTCCTGTTCTTTCGCGATCATGCATATTAAAAAGCGTTTTCATCTTCCTTAGCCAATGCTTACTGCAATTTACATCTTTCAGATCCGCCACCATTTTGGCTATATTTCTAAATAAGATAAAAGGAGTAAGGTCTTGGAGGAACAAAAATAAAGATCAAGTGTAAATATATTATTGAGACGACATACAAACAAAGGAATATGAGGAGAAGGAAGAGAAGGAGGAGAAGGAGGAGAAGGAGGAGAAGGAGGAGAAGGAGGAGAAGGAGGAGAAGGAGGAGAAGGAGGAGAAGTTAAATAAGAAGAATCGTCCAAGACTACATGAGGTTGTTTGGTCTCACATTATTTCGTGTTTACAGAAATAGTCAAAACTCTCAACAAGCTGCCACAAATTGGCCATTCTTTATAAAACTAACAGTATGTATATAACTATCCCGAATAGCCCTTTTCTTAACGACGTTGGCTCCTTTATCATTTCTTCTGTCCACCGATCAAACTTCATATATACATACAAGGCAGCAAAAAAGTACAACTGGTTAAAAGCTGACTACCTTTCAAGAAACTTATTCTCTTCTTCAGGCCTCGCATTTAAACAGGTTCTTTGAAAACTTATCAGTGTTAACCAGGGTTTTTTGTTTCATATATTTTACAATGGTTTCAGTTCTAATGTTTTAAAGAATAATCTATAAATATTTATATATAAATGAATGAATAAATATATATATATATATGTAAATGACTAAAACTGCGATAAAATTAATGATAATCTATATAAAACTAAAAAATGCTAAATAAATATATATGCATACGTTGTGCGTGGTACAAAATTTAAAGATGATTTTAAATGCGTAGACATTTTGACTGAAGCTTTTCGTGAGTTCTCTTCCAAACCTTACGCACCACTGTTTCTGTATACACGGTAATTATAGAGTACAGGCAACATGAATGTGGAGAGAGCACATATAATGACGCGGGGTCAATTTCTACAATAGGGGTAGGCTGGAAAAAACATATTGACAAAAGATAATAATTGTAAACTGTGAAAAATATGATAGATGCAAAATAAATTCGTTGGCAGTACGACATCCGTCTGCTTGCGGAGGAAGGGCTTGTGTAGCTGGAAGTAAACAGCCTCCGGTGATTTGAGATAAAACACTAATCGAGCTCTATAGAAGATAGTGAATCAAGAATTGTCATAATTCTCGGCATATTCTCGATTGAGTAGCGGATACTCCGCGATAGCCGGTTGCGTATCTGCTGTCAATGTGTGTTTATTCTTGCAAGCCCTGCCTGGTTTTTTCCGTTCGCTTTGTGTCTTGATTCGGAGAGGACTGGAAACTTGCTGCTAGATCCTTTAAAAGAGGGATTAAGAAGTTCTAACACCATACCTTGCTCTGAATCGGCACTTAAATTGATTAATTACATTGCTTAAGGAATGGAGAGGCAAAACGTCTTTTTCCCCTCTCGCTAGCATCTTAGTATTTGTGTGCATAAAGTGCAGCTTACAAGTGCTAAAAAAGTGCTGTCCACTAATAGTTGAAATTTACGGGCGAAATCTGAAGTGCTAACTTGCCACGGTAGCAGCAAAAGAAGTCTTCCTGTTATTACTGCAAGAAAATTTGAGTCTAATACTTACGTTTGGTTCAAGGAATTAGATCTTGCAAAGGTTGGCTTAGACATGATAAATCCAAGAGAGTGAGGCACTTTCCTACTCAATACAGTACGTAAACAACTAGGTGTTTTTGGATCCAAGTTCTGTCGAATAGTCGAGTTTTAAACTACCTCTTAGTGCAGATGGTGGACTCCCTTCACAGATCAGTTTGTTGAGATAAAAGTAGTCTCATGATAAAAAGAACCCTTGGTTTCTATTCTTTACATCTAATTTGGCGTATCTTATCGGATCTTTAACGAGAACCTCTTTTTATGCAACGCAAATGGCCAGAAGAAAGTGATTGAAGATCTTAGAAATTTCCCTCCTTAAAGAAATATACGATGCCAAGCGGTTATAGCTCCATTGTAGGCAGTGGCGTGACTATGAGGAGACTGAGAAGACATGTTCTCCCACTTCTGCAAATAGTCAACCTATCTCTTTGTTCGAATCTGAGACGGCAGTTTGAAGATATGAATCGTGTTGTAATGTCGCTGTCGCAAGCAACGCAGGGTAGAGCAACTCGCAAGCAACTAACCAAATATCTTCTTGATTTTTATCTATTGGAGGAACTGTGATCTCTTTCACAGTTCCTCAGTCACTCATTCTCACAACACAACACTTCTAATATATACAATTTACAAAACAATGAACGGACGCTTAATTACAATAAATCAATTTGATTGGCTAAGAATAATCAAGGAGTGGTTAAGAATCGTGTGTTTGTATTTGATTGGAAGTTAGTATTAGGACAAAGGTTGGTAATTACAGGAAGAGGAAATCAAACATAGAAAAGAATCTCGTGTACTATAAACTCTATCATGACAGTGTCACTATATGTTGTTACTGAAAGAGTGCTATTATTTGAGAAATTTACGTCCATACACAAAATTTGATAAGGGTGCCCACGCCACAATTAGTAGGGATATATGCGAAGGGAAAGTGATGACGTCACAAATCAAAATTTTTAGAAATAGTACCATCTGACTCCAGATATCGACAGGCAATCCTAAAATAGGCTGTTTACCAAATAGCAGACCTGTAGTGTATATAGTGTTTAAACTAGAGGTGTTTGTATCTCAAAAATCTGTGGTCAAAACTCTGTTGATATTCCTTCGTTCCTTAAGTTAGGAACCAGCATTAAACAATAGGGTTGTGTTAGAGAGATTCGAAATTTTAAAACCTGATATCTCCGTGTTGGGAAAGGACATCACTCTCAATTTTGGCCATTGAAGTTCTCACTTATAGGGTAACATGAAACTTAAGTTTTTTCCCCTTGATTCAAAAATGTTCAAAATCGTGACGCATTGACATCGTCAATGAAACAAGTATTTTTTAAATCCTTATCCACTTTAGTTACCAAATCTGCAAATCCAGATTTCGTTGATCATCCGACGCCATCTTATCTGGTCATGAAACAGTAATTTCCAGTGAACCACCAGCTGCGTAGGCTTGATCTGGACTTTATAAGTACCTCATTGTCGTGACTTACAACAGGAAATATAGTAGTGAATCATTCATAACTTTGTATTCACCTGGGTAGGTTAACATTCGTGTCAATCCAACAGAAATCTTCCTATTCCCGTTTAGTTGTTGTTCGTGATAAAAGGATTTCCTTATCTGTAATATATATGTCGATTGTAAATACGTAGTTGATCAGTCAGTAACAGAACGGCGATCTAACCAGACGTGTCCTGTCTTAATACCATTCTTACCGGAACATCAACGATCGGCGTTTCATCCAGGGAAAGATATAGCACTCATAGACGCAAACTGAGCCGCCCTGGTCTAGTGGTTAAGAAGTCGGACTCACATGCCAGAGGTTGTGGGTTCGAGACCCGCCTAGCCCGATATAAAGACTATCGGTTGGGGAAGGCAACGGGAGACCACCCCTGTAAATGTGCTCTCCCCCCAGGACATTGCTCACTCTGGCTGGGCAACAGGCTACGCTCGAAATCGAGTATGCCACTAAAAAAAACAACAACAAAAACAAACAAAAACAAACAAAACGACGCAAACTGTGGTAGGTCTGTAACAAGGGGTGGCTGCAGAGGACATAACTTTTAGCCTAAAATTTTGTTATGAAACCCCTTCTCTACTAATGGCAGCTCTACAGGTTCATATTCTTTTCCATCAGCTGTCATTGATCTCAGATTTCTGTTGCACAAGTACGATTACAAGCACGTTATATATAGGCGTACCACCGATACAATAAATAGATACGTAAACCATTAAAGGTGTAAGGAGTGAACGATTAGCACAAGATATTTGTCGTGTTAGTTTCTGATTTGGTGGACGCTAGTTTTAATTTAGCATATTTAAAACACTGTAGTCAATTTTCAAAGTCATTTTACGTTACAGGTTCCCTGGAATCCTTAGATCTTCCAGGCATAGTGATGTTTCTTATGCAAAAAATCCAACAAATAACATACTCAAAAGAGATAACAACAAAATGTGCTTAAAAATTCAAAGAAACGTAAAGAAAACCCTTTGAATGATCAAAGAAGTCATTCTGCTCGTAGGAAAAAGGAGAACAAGAGGCAGTCAAGAAGAATACATGGTCAATTTACAAGGATGACCTAAGATAGGTTACTATGGACAGTCTGCCTTTACAATAGGTAACGAACTGCCCGTAGCCAACGTTTGTAACCAGTTCATATTCTTCCTCAAGGACTACAAAATCGTGACTATCATAAATAGGTTGGTATTGGGTTATTCTATGGTAACGAGCCACGTAAAGAAGCACGAGGGCCGACGTGGGGGCTAGGGGACTCAAGCCCATCACTGAGAAATGCTACATGGGGCCTCAACTCCCTCTAAAAAACCGTCCTCTTTGTTTTAGGCAAGCTGTTCTTATTGTTTTCAACTTGTTATCAGTATTTAGTAGGTATGTCATTTCCATCAATTGTCATGAGTGCTATCCCAATGTCTATCAACTGTCAAGTGTAAGTCTGCGTTCACAAGAATCAATAACAAATTGCTGTCAAAGTCAGAAAATTTGCACCACAGTACTTACAGAAAAACAAGGTTGAAACATATACATAAACTTTCAACTATAATATAAATGAACGCGTTTCGAGATTTTACTGAGCATTTCAACTGAGACCTTTTGTTAGTATACGTTGGATAAATTTCTAATACAAAGAAATAAACGTCCGCCTATACCTGACTGAATTTACACCCGAAATCAGGAAACTCTTCGTCCACTATCAACACCAACCATTACATTGAGAACGAGAAACTGAACTTTAACGTTTAGAAACTGTACTCAAAAATACACTTTAAACTACTACCAACATGTGCTGTTTGAACTATGACAATAGTTCAAAATTTGGCGTATTGTCTTTGTTGTCATAGAAAGGATGTGAGGCGATGCAACTATTTGATCAGTGAGCGACAATCCAGAAAAGGTTGGGAATCTCTGGCTTAGAGAGCATGTGTCGGATTTTAATAACTTTCATGTTTGAGCCCCTTCTGTTGGATATTAAGCTAGGTGCCAATATAATGAACTAGCTTACAAGCTTGCAAGCATTACTTTTCAATGGCAGGGAGTGCTAAATTGAAGCATTTGGCGTCCATGGTGCAGTAAAAGTTCTAACGTTTTCCAAAATAAAGGCATCTGACAGCTCCCAAAAGTTTTTGATAAGATTATCGACACAAAAGAGAAACCCCGTTGATGACAACAAGCAATATACTTAGGAATTCATCTAGTTCCACTTCATGAAATCTCAAGTGTAACCCGAGCAGCAATTTTTGTCAACAAGCCTGTTATACTAAGCTAAGAATTGTTAAGAACGCCAAACCTCCTCATTGATGAAGATACCATTTTGGTTTTGTGCGAAAAGGGATAAGATACGGCATGTTAGATCTAAAGAATAATAGATAATTTTCTTTTATCTCAAAATTGCAGGCATCTCAGTCAATTGAGCCCAAAATCAAGTCTACATGTTTGTATTAGAATCCCAAGTTCTGTTCAAGTCGAGCCAAAGTCGAGTCAAAGTCGAGCCTAGGTGAAGTTTCTTGCTGCTTTCTAGCACACTTTGATTAAGACGAAAAGTTCACTTTTCTTAGAGTAACCATGTCCAAGCCAACATTTGCAAGATCAAATTCCCTGAACCAGACGTAAGTATTTGACTATTATACTTGTTTGAAGCAGTAGCTTGTTACAGGAAGAAGTACGTGTTTGGGTCATATAGGCAATCATTATGGTATCATTAAAAGGAGGGTCAGGGAAGATGCCCGCTGTACCCCTGGTAGATTATTTTTGTAAAAGATGTGTATAATGTGCGAGAGAAAAAGGAGAGCTTGAAAATAACTTGGAAGCGTGAAGAGATGCGTTAGAGAAGAGAAATATAGAGATCTCAAAATTGAATTCGGCAAAAATGGAAAGTATGGAGACAATAGCAAGGTAAGTAAGGCAACAGAATTTGGTGTCAGGTACGAATCCTGTTGAGACATTAGAGTTAAGGGGAGGTTCCATTGTTTTTAACAGAATCTTCACAAGCGTTTGTAGCAAAATAAACTTCTTGCGCGTAGTTTATTGCATTTGTTCTCTTCTGCTGCTGCTTCAGAGGAACGATTGAGCGTACATTACGGTAGTGGTTTACTCACCAATTTCACTCCCCGGAACATGCATATTTCTACAATTTTATTTCTTATTCCTTAGTACTCATTGAGATCTAACGATTGATGATGATATATACTATGTATGTATACTATTTGGCCCCCGCATCCTAAAATCCGCAGCAAACATGAGTGACCAAGCCTACAACGTTTCCTATGAACACCTTTGTCCTGCAGGCATGGATAGTCTAGTATTAAAAATGAGATATTGGTAGCAGCTGGTTGGATTCTTAAAACTCTCGTAACCACTTATTGGAGAGAAGACAACGATTAGAGTTTGATAGGTTTTAGGTTCTTGATACTAAAACGAACCATGAACACTCGTCAAGAATGTAACGGTTGACAATTGCAATTCTACTAAATATGACAGTAGAATTTTCCCATCTGATGTATTAGTATACAAATTTGGATTTCTATAGTGGCAAAGTGTTTTTGAAAAGAGAGGACTTGAAATGGTTTGTGAAATACTTCTTTATTTCTCTAGTATCTGTTGAAACTTATCATTTCAAATTGCAACTTTCAATGGGCTGTGGACAGCATGGTGACCTGGATAGCAGTCCTTCCATGGTAAAGTCAAAACGCACAGAAAGACTTGTCTCAAAAATTCTGTAAAGCTGGATGTCGATATTATCTGGTGGAGTAGTGAAAGCTGATGTGGCGAGTAAAGGAATAGATCATGTTATCAACGATGCTCACCCAGCTCAGCTGCTAGAGCGGACGTCGCGAATGCGTGGGTCATGGACTTGAACCCCGCTGGTGACATACTTCTCTGCTTCTCTAGAATCTATTCAAACTTATAGTTGCTGATTCCATAATTACAAGTGATATGACCTTGAAATGTAGGCAATACAATGCATGCCGCTTAAAGCATCTCACGCTTTTTAACTTCAATCATTTTTTCTGTTGACAGAGTCTTTTACGACTTCCATCGACTCTTTAAGCCGGCAGCCAAGAGTCCTTTAATTTTTTGGGAAGGAAATGAGATGTCTTAACCTAGATATTGGAGTCGTAGAGTTTGGATGATTACCATGAATCTGCATGACAATTCCTAGTTAAGTAACTACTTGCAGCTTTCCAAACATAGATATTTTACAGAAACATGAACATTTTTCATTACACGCATCGTGGTGGTTGACAACTACGCTTCTGTTACGTTGACAGTTGGTCACCATACTAGTTGGATGTCCTGGCGCTGCCCAGGAGGCTCAAATATTGTTGTCTAAACGTGCAGGAATGCTGCGGCGAGAACATACAGACGCTGCTCTATACTTTCTTTCGCAGACTGTCAATGAAATAGAAAGTCTTTAATGAGACAGGGATAGTTATGCTTGAGTTCTTGTCACAGAACACCAGCTTGGAATACGCCCATAAGACGTCTCTAATGCAATTTGCACAAAATAAATAAGTACATTTAGCATACAGATTGCACTTGGAATACACTCATTAGACGGTTTTAATGCGATCTGCACACAGTAGATAAGTACATTCCAGCATACAGATTGAACTTGGAATACACTCATAAGATGGTTTTAATGCGAGTTGCTCACAATAGATACGTACATTCCAGCATGCAGATTAGACTTGGAATACACTCATGAGACACATCTGCGGAGTCGGGAATGCACATTTTACCCACTTTTGGCCTCCAGCGGCCTCTGCAGCCCCGCTAATTACCTGCCCCTGGTCCAGTAGAGTGTCCATACAAAGGTTCAAGATGATAGGCAAAACGGTTTGGCCGCCTATTCCGCTTACACACACACACACACACACACACACACATACACAATCTAGCGTATTATTGTTAACATCCGCCAATCGTACTTAGCTCGTTGTCAGAACGTTCATCACGTTTGAGAGACTTGTGAAGGTAATTTCCGGTTAGGTAAATTAGGTACCAAGAAGATAGTCAGTTTTCTTCAGTCTTCGTAGTCACGTTTGTTGTGAGGTTGTCAAGCGATGTAGTCGTTGATGTTGTTCAATAAATATTGAAAGGTAAAATGGAGTTGTCATCTGATAGTATTAAGAACTGCGCCTTATTTTAATACATAAAGTTTAATAAATCATTATTCAAAAAAAACCAAAGATATATGTAGTTATTGTTGATTGCTCACTCACAATTTCGGTAAGCATCAAAAGGACAATAAACGAGTAAAGCGTTTTAAATGAAGACTGCGTAAACAGCTATAAACACTTTTCATATTAAGATACAACGATATCTGTATTTCTGTGGGCAACAATCTAGCAACAATCTAGCAACAATCTAGCAACAAGCTAGCACCGTTTAGTGTTCCACTGCCTCCACTACCTGAAAGTCTACACTGTTTGTAGCTATGAACCACAATCGACCACCACTTTTAGTTACAGGTGTGATGATTAAATATTTATAATAATTTGTCTGAAGTACATACGTAGATTTTGTTGTGACTCTGTACAACGCGTTGACGTCACGGTTTGTTGATCGTGACTACATAACTTTTCTATGTTTCTGTAACTAGTTCCTTTAACGTCAGAACCTCGTTTTCAATATCTTTAAATCCTTAATGATTTCCTCTCGTGTTTCTTCTATGTAAATTATAGTTGTATTTTTACTTCTCGGTTTTTCTTCGGTCACGTCGACCCATTCATTTTAATAATTCATTTCCTTGTATAAAAGTAGCTGCGTTTTTTGTGTAATTTAGTGAAGATCAGGTGAAGTGATGTATTGAAGATTGTAATTAT
>JAAAKL020004732.1:0-20420 GCA_010016065.2 Carybdea cf. marsupialis auct. non (Linnaeus, 1758) | reverse complement strand
AAACAAGCCGTGAATAGTTTTGGTGAGCTTGTATCTCCTTGTCGGACTCCTCTGCCAAGCTGGAGTGGCTTCGAATCCTTGTAGAGTCTGATGAACGATTTTGCATTGTTGTAGATCAACTGAAATTCAAAGTAACCATTTACAAGAGGTTCATTCGTTTAAATAGTGTGCACTGGGAGGACATATTTGTATGTATAACATCCAATGGGTCTCTTCGAATGTCCATCTGACAGCACATTGCCTAAACGCATTTGTATGGCGTATGGCTCCGTGACGCCTACGGTCATAACAAATGGATAGAGCTGGTTATACACTCTTTTTTATAAGCATATGGGTAAATTGGGCTTAAGCTCAATATGCTTAAGATTTTTCCAATTTGAGCCTGAAATTATGCTTAAGATATGCTTAATTTCAAAACTCATTTCATGGTCTGATGTTGCGTTTGATATGAACACTGCAATGGTCTCTTTTAACTGTTTGAATTTGAACAGTGATGATATAGTTCCAACACTAGAGGATAAAACTGAACTTCTTCATGAAAATGAGGAGATTGACGAGGATGCGAACGTTTTCGAAGTATTAGATACATTGCCAATGGCTTGAACGACTTTCAGATTTTACTTGTCTTTCTTGCTCCTGGACTGAGTTGTACTGGTACATTGTTTAGTTTAAAATATTATTTCATGCAAACATGCTGTTTCTTATCACTTAACCTCGTCCATTATGTTTTATATTAGGGAAGAAGTGGAAGTGAGGGAAAAATTCCGAGGCTGGGAAATATGCTTAGTATATGCTTATTTTTTAAGCACGTGAGCTTAAATATGCTTATAAACGTCATTCTTATAAAGCTAAAAGAGTGTATTTGAAAACGTCCAGAAGTTAATGTGAACACATTTGTTGGGGAATGAGATCATGTGCCCATGGATGGCATGGAAAGCTGTTCGATAGCGCAACCTAGATTAAGGGTTCTCTTTGTGAATGTTTTACGTACTCTCATTTATTAGTTGCCCTGTTTGGTGGATTTTATCATTTACGTCGAGTTGTTTCATTATTGGACCTAATGCGTATCGGTGGCATGCGGTTCTGAGATCATATACTGTGATTCATTGATTCTTTCGATTTATTTGGCGATTTCTGACGATTACGCGAATAGTTCCTCGTGATACCCGATCAGAATTTTATAGATGTACTGATGATCAGTGGGCACAGAGTCAATGAAAGTTGATGTCAACTGCTGTTATTAATGAGTGATGTGTGATGAGTGATGTGTAAATTTTGGTTTTGCTCTTCCCGTCGGATCACCACTCAATGGTCAGCCAGAGTTTCAGACCAAAACAAAATAGTGTTTTATGGAACGGAGCAGAAGAATAATTGCTTAAAAGTTTAACATGTTATATTTCTTACAAAAGAACGTCTGATGTTTACCACGTCCATGTGGGCCTACATTAGAGTCTAATGCTTTTTGAAATTTATGATTACATATTATGAGCCTGATTCTTAAATACTCATAAATTTTGACGAATTTGAGCCTCATGATTATTATAAAAAGTTATTGTTAAAAAATACAGTGTAATACCAGACAACATACAAGGACTGGTAACTCACTGATCATCCTTTGTCTGGTAAATGTTAAAATACAATAATACGGTTTTCGGTGAACCTATGACTTTGAAACTTTTTAAGAAGAATTGCCATACCCCAATCAGTTATTAAGTCAAATTTCAAACCTGTTACAAAATGTCCTCTGATACTCTAAAAGTGGCCTGCCTATCTCTCTATATATTTATGTTCAATTGCGGTTTCTGCACTTTGTTAGGGCAATCATGAGAAGGTACAAGCCCTACGTTACTGAGACGAGCGAAAAACGATATAATCAGCTACAGTTCTAGACTGACGTAAGATGTTCTTTCACGTTCATTTGCACTGTCATTTGTTATAATCTCTCCTGCTCTAAAAACAAAAGTAGCACATGGAAGGAAACGTTTTAGAAAACTTGATTTATTTACAGAATTCGGATACGAAGTCTCCATTATCCAAAATCGAGGGCATTAAAATTTCATAAGGTTGACTCGAAACCAAAGATTTTGCGTTATAAATTTCCAGCAAAGCCCTGAAAATAAGAGGAAATGTTTAAATACAGCAAGGGATTAAGAGTTGATCAATACATAAACATAGATAAATCAGCAATCCGTCACGATTCCCGAGATTTTATTTCACCAACATCTGCTTAAAATGTTTCATTTCTGGATTTCCTTACCGAGTTGGGAAGACGTCAATCACCCCTCTTCGATGTTACTGCAGGTTGGCTGCGCATTGAGTAAGTATTGCTGTTGTCTGTTTTGTGGGGGAGGGGCCTGTCGGTTCGTATGCCTTATCTGTTCAGTCTAGATAGTGACCTTTAGGTCATTCGTACTTGGATGAATTTTGGTCTTATTGTTACCCATGCAAATCCAAGCTACAGTTCGGCCTCCCAAATAGGGCTCGGGAAGAGACGTTCCTCCTACAAGAAAGTACCCATTCAAAAATCAAAACCACCCTCAACATTTCACTAACGGTGGAAACAAAAGAACTCCAAAGAATAGAGTAAATTGTATTTGAGCCTTTCTTTGGAAACCCGTGTGTCTCTTTAGTAGGAGAGTTCTTCGTCTTCAAGACATTTTGATTATTGGTAAAGGCAAGGTGCGTGAAGTTGCTCAAGTTTACTATCAATAAAACTGGGCAAAACTCTTGTTTGCATAAAATTCCTGTCATAGAGTGTGAAGCTGCACTTGATCAGGAATTTGCAGTTTGCTGTTTCGTTTTAATGGTCTTCATAGATAAATTTTTTCCCCTCACTTACACTATCTCGCGTTATAATCTTCTACTGACTTAATAGGATTATCATGCTTTCTGGACTCGACGCATATGTATTAAAATTTGTCCACATCAAAGTAACAAAACTATTGCTTCGCAGACAAAAAGAATTTATCTTTTCATTGGGCCTTTTCAGCTAAATATTTAGTTACACATACACTGATTGGTCAAAAAAAACACCAATCTATAAGTCAGACCTCTGATTGGCTACTTTCAAAACACATTAGTTTTATTGATTTCCTCCTATCTCAATTCTGAGGATGTTGTACTTTGAGGAGTGTCAGACGAAAAAAGCTTTTCAGTACTAAAGTGTATTTGCTATTTCGTGCAGTTTTATTGTTTTCTACCAACAAACTATTTAAAATTTGGGAAAAATAATCCAAAGGGTTTTTCAAATGCGAAACACGAACTACACCTAATAGATCAGTTACCAACAAACTATTGTTGAATTAGAGCTCGACGTCACAATTCAACTTTTAAGACAATATATGTGAGTAGGCATAGACCCACGTTACTTTTGAATGCACTCAAACTGTGATCTAGGGTTATGGTAAGCCAAATGCAGCTATAGTTTTGAACTGCCTTTGTACCTATAACTGATCTTTGACGTTGGATTCTAAATGATAGTCACGCGAGGAAAGCTGCTCGCACAGTAGGTTGTCTGCAATGACGACTATACTTCACAATTAACTACACACTTATGTTATCTAAATGCTATAAACATCTGCTAATTCTTTGGCTGCTAACTCCAAACTTTCGCTATTTCAGACAAACATAAAGTCCTCCGAGTTTAGTTTATTAGATAATTCTGTTGCTTAATTCGAATATTCGCTAATTCGAAGAAAGTATTTAAACCCATGTGCGTCCGAATTAGCGGATGTCTACTGTTAATTTCTATTCCTGGTATAGGTTTACAATTTTGAATATCACAGTTGCTTCTACTACACTTTATTTGAAAAGTAGAAGTGCTCCTGCTGTCATGTTGTACATTGGAGTATATACAGAATTTTTGAGAAGATAAGATTCCAAACAATTAGCTTGAATAAATAATGTAGAAATAGAGAAGTATTTCACCAACAGGATTCGAATCCCTGATCCACGTTTTCTTTTCTATTCCTCTAGTATCTACGTAAACTTATCAATTTAAAACCCGGTCTCCTCAAAGACACTTTGCAACTTTAAATGGGCTGTAGACAGCATGATGGACAGGATGGCAGTCCTTCCAAGATCAAGTCACATGGCACAGAGAGGCTGGTTTCCATAATTGCGTATAGCTGGATGCGATGTCCACCGGTGGAGTATTAAGAGCCAATGAGGCGACTAGAGAAATAGATCATGTTATTAACGGGGCTCCTCTAGCATAGTTGGTAGAGCGCTTATCGCGAATGCGTGGGTCACGGGTTCGAATCCCCCTGACGACATACTTTTCTATTTCTCTTGTATCTGTTCGAAGTATCTACAGTGTGCTAGCCTCGAAAAGTGAGTGGAGTACAGACTTGATTTACTATCTATATCAACTACAATAAAAAGTAATCGGGGATTAAACAAATGATCCCATTAGTTCACTATCAGGATTACGAACTAATTCTTTAATCCCAATTTCCTACTGAAGTTAGGCAGATGAGCAGTGGTGTATCCACAAATTCAGAGGGTGTAGGCATGGCCCTGGATGATGACATCATGTTACTAATCATTTAGAGTACCTGACGAGGTGTGTCCTCAGTAGATTTTAAACCCCTTAAATAGGCAAACAAACACAAAATGGCAAGTTACTAAATGCAAAATATCCCGTTAGAAGGTAATCAGTTTTTGAAGAAAAGGTGGCTTGAGCATGAAGGGGCATGTCTCAGTGATTAAAGCCACTGCAGATGAGTACATGGTCGATATCAAATTGCCGGACATAAATAGTACAATACAATACAATATCGAATTATGCGTAAAAATCTATTTACCGTCACTGATATTTAGTCAGGTTTCCAATGTTTGTCGATGATTTCTTGTCCTAATCATAGCAAGCTCATATGTTCTAGTCGAAGTCTTTTTTGGTCTTTTTTTGGTGGCACACTCGATTTCGAGCATAGCCTATTGTCCAGCCAGAGTGAGCAATGTCCTGGGGAGAGAGCACAGTTACAGGGTAGTCTTCCGTTGCCTTTCCCAACCGATAGTCATCATATCAGGCTAGGCGGGATTTGCACCAACAACCTCAGGTATGTGAGTTCGATTCCTTAATCACTAGACCACGGCGGCTCCTGCTACCATGTAAAATTGTCTTATCCTAATACTATTATGTAAAGTTGCCTGTATTTGATCTGAAAGGCCTGTCGTGAGAAACAAAGCACAGCCCTCGCCAAACCTTAGGCCCTTAGATCTTCCTAGTCATTCTAGTTAACCGGTATCATGAATACCAGTGTGCAGGTGCCTGTGAGTGGCACATGCTTACACATGCACCCGACGTAACAGAAGGAAGTCCACCAATGTTGCTTATACACAACCACAAATATAAATATTGAAATATTGTATATATAAAAAATTGATATAGAAATATCAGTGAACAAGCACAAAAAATGAGTTATGCTCGACCGAGGACAGGACCATGGTGGATTCGGGCTCGCGTTTTGATGCCTATACAATCTCTTTAAGTAGATCTAACACTGTACAAACGTGATTTTGCTTGAAGAACTTGGTAGACTGAATTCATATGTAAAACACTAGAGTCCATTTGTGTCTAAAAATGCTATCTGGTTCGGTTGGATAATGCGGAGGGAAAGTGTGACGTCACGGTTTTGAAAATGCTTAAATTATGGGGAAGATATTTAATTTTCATGTTGACCTAATAATAAGAACGTTAATGGCCAGAATTGAACATTTTGCCATTTTCAAACGCGGAGATATAAGGTTTCAAATTTTTTCAAACTCTCTAACAAAACCTTATTATTTGATGGTGGTTCCAGGGAATGTCAGCAGAGCGTAGAGCAGAGATTTTTGAGATTCAAAGGCCTCTAGTTTGAACACTATATACACTACAGGTCTGGTATTTTGGGAAACAGACTACTCCAACGTTTTCTTTCAATATCTGGAGTCAAAACGTACTATTTCCAAAACTCATTATTTGTGACGTCATCAATGTCCCTCCGCATAAGCTGTTGTCGTTGTTGCTGTTGAAATTGCTACTTTCCTTGATATTCCATTGATGATTTTTATTAAAGCCAATGATATCCTAGCAGCTGTGTAATCGTGTGGCACAGTTTTGAGATTATGGTTATTAGACATTGTTTCACTATCACGAGCAATGAGTTTGTCTGTGTATTCATAGTATGAGACTCCTAACTTTAAGCTTCTGATTATCTACCCAATTGTTCACCGACACCATCAGAGCTTTCTTTGCCATGGGGTTGTTCAATTTCAGAGCCTTTCTCTAGCCTCTACATATTACTTGGTTGAAGCCATGATCTCTTTATTTTGTGGACAGTTACATCACTAAAACAAAACGCTTACTGTCAGTTTGTTCCTTACAACACGGTTTTTGTATAACATTTTGAGTGAATCAGGCTGTCCTCCGCCTGTCTTTCTTGGTAAATGAGCTTTTGTGCTCTTTCCCACGATAAAAATCCCAAAGGAGACGCTTTAGGAGAGGGAAGGAGAGGGAAGTGAAAGGACAGGGAAATTTTATTAAAGCGTAATGATAATAAACGTCATAACAATAGCCATGCCCTCATAAAGGTTTCGTGAATCCCTTGAGAGACATTGTTGTAACATATATTGAGTAATGACCTTGTTAGAGTTTCCACAGCGATGGATTGTATTGATATGGGAAGACCGGAAACTTCTTGTTTGGAAACGAGTGTCACCTATACTCGTTAGAGAAGAGTTGATCACCGTTCTCCTTCAAATACAACAATACCCTGTGACTGTATTTAACAAAGGAAATCATCTTAGGGTAAGCTACTTCAAACATACGTATCAAGGTATTTCTAAGGGTTTGCTACAACCAAATTATTAAAATACAATCGTTAAGGCATATTTAAGAACTAGATGGATTAATAGAATAAGAACGTATACGGACTACAGACATGGACTTGATCATGACCGAAACTGTCACTACTACCTACAGAAGAATGATTTACATAAACCCATTATCGGATGATCAGGCACATACAGAGCAATATTGTGGTTGGAAAGATTTATTACAAAAATCTTTTTCAAGTATCTCGGGAGTAATTAACATTGAGCATCCGAATCTGTTAATAACCTTTTGAAAGATCCTTGGTATTATTCCAGACGGGAGCGTCGACTGCTTTTTTCCCCGAGACTATTTTTGCCACGCACTTTGAACTTTATGAGTTGATTCCAGTATCTATTCGTGATTATTTTTTGAAAACAATTTTCTTTGTAAACGCCCTCAAGCCACGTTTTGACTGTATTTCCTTATGATACTAGTTGCATTATCTAAACCTCTTTTAGTAAATGTTTGAGCAGCAACATAAGTACAATTTAAAGTGCCGCCGTTGTCTAGTAAACGTGTTCCTTGCCTTTAGTTCAAGGAGGTCAGGGTTCAAATCCCTGAAGGGCCATTGGTGAAGCTAGGAAGAGCATCCAGTCTTAAAGTGCCCTATGCTCCAGTAACAAGTCCATGGTACATGGACATCGTCCTAACCCCTGCAAAGCACAGCGTTAAAACCGCATCATAATTATAATAAAAACATTTATAGTTTTTAAACACAACTTATGATAAAGGACGTCAACGATCGAGCAAAATGGAAATGGATGATCCGCTGTGGCGACCCCTGAAAAGGAATTAGCCGAAATATGATGATGATGAAGAAGAAACACAAGTTAACAAAATTATGTAGAGATGATGCAATCCACTCATCAAGCTTATAAAAATAGCAATATTGTAAATAAAGATATGTTTTTGGAAAATACCTTATGTTGATGTCGCCGTTTTCTTAATGACGTCATCACATATCTATTACGTGTTAAGCTCTAGATGTAACTAAGAGTCTAAAGAAAACGTGGTACACGTGACGTAGATTCTAAACATAAACTTGCTGCATGCTAGGTGGGATACAGGTCGCGTGCAGTTGGTGTTACAATGTAATATGTCATATGTTGCATTAAGTTATTTCTTGTTTATTAACTTTTGTGACTTACGTAGTAACAGTGAATCATGAACTGTATATTTAACTTAATCATAGTGAATGAAATGTAGTCAAGTTGTAGAGAGGGAAAATGTAAGTTAGGGAGTGCATATATACTGTTAATCTTCTGAATTCTGTGCAGTCTAGTTTGACTCAATTCAGTTACGTTTGGTTGTTTGTACATCCGATGATGAAGCATTTGTAGTCACGCAATGCCAAACGTATCGTTGATAGAGAGCGCAGCTTATTGGAAAATCGTTGATAGAGAGCGCAGCTTAATGGAAACGCGTCGTCATTGCACAACTATGGAGACTGAGGGTTCGATTCCCCGTGGTAAGGAACCGTCGAGAATTTATAACCCGACGACTACCTTCACTCATTACACATTGTTTTGGAATTGTCATGATTGTGGTATAGGTAATAGATTCTTTTACAATCCGATTAAATGAATGGCATAATAGTTCTTTTTTCCCACAGATACCTACTACAAGTAAAGATCCGTATTTGCGGAATCTGCGACATCACATTTCAAATGTTTTGATGACGTATAATTGGTTTCATGGGATTTTTGTTCGGCGAGCTAAAACTCTCTTAGTAGTCTAAGAAATTCTCCTTAGATAGAGCGAAATACATCCAGAAATGAGTTTTACAAACATTTTACAGTATCCAAAATCATCAATTACTTTGATTTGAAGTACAACTGATTTGCTGACCATTAAAACCACTTTCGCCTCTTAACGAGCTGATACTAAGTAATTAAAATACAATGGTCTCTTTACACATTTCCGCTCTCACCGCATTTTGATAAACTAAACATTGACTTGGTTTCTAAGCTTCATGGGGTTTAACTTTTCTTTGACCAATTGAACCATATCACTTGTTTACGAAGAAACAATTTTAATTCATTAAACAACTGTGACTGTATTTAACAAAGGAATTCATCTTAGGGTCAGCTGCACATATCAAGATATTTCTAAAGGTTTGCTACATCCACCTTATCAAAATACCATCGTTAACCCCGAATTAAGAATTAAATTGATTAATGACATAAGAACATCTACAGGAAACTACTAGTTTTACGATGTATGTAGATAGATGCTCAATAGTAATCAGGGTTGGTTGGAATTGGGGAGCTTTGAAGTGGTCATCTATATACATACCTATAACATTTTCCAGGATGGTAAAAATGTCTGAAACAAAAAAATAAATTGTTAAAGGGTAATGCGGTGGGAAAGTGTGACGTCATGATTTTGAAAAAGTTTGAATTACAGAAAAAGTACATAATTTTCATGTTGCCCTATAAGCAAGAAGTCCAATGGCCAAAATTGGTAGTGTTGCCCTTTCCCAACTAAGAGATATAAGTTTTAAAATTTTTGAATCTCTCTAACAAAATCTTGTTATTTGATGCTGGATCCTAACGTAAGGAATCAGGAATATTAACGGAGTATTAACAGAGTTTTCATCAGAGATTTTTTTCAATTCAAACGCCTCTAGTTCAAACAATATACACACTACAGGTCTGGTATTTTGGAAAAGAGCCTACTTCGGGGAGACTTTTAGATATCTGGAGTCAAATCATGCTTTTTCCAAAACTTTTGATTTGTGACGTCATCACTTTCCCTCCGCATTGACGCCATTTATTTAAGGCACTCGCAGATCTCAAGGTGAGACCACTCATTTGTAGGTGGTCACTAAACATTTTCGAAAGGTTTCGATTGCTTGTCGAATGTATTGTGAGGTTGATTTGGAGGGCCCAGCACCTTCAACATTGGTAACAACATTTCCGTTTTCATAGTTGTCCCGTTCACGGTTTCACAGTATGTGATGATGCTATTATCTGATATGATTGGGTGCTTTCTAGAAGACGAGGAGGGAACGTGTGACGTCACGACTTTGAAAATGTTTGAATTTTATGGAACAGATGCTCAATTTCCATTTGTCCTATTAGTAAGAACGTCAATGGCCAAAATTGAACGTGTTGCCCTCTCCCAACACCGACATGTCAGCTTTCAAAGTTTTAAATCTTGCTAACAAAACCCTATTATTTGATGCTGGTTCCCAACGTAAGGATCAAAGGAATATTAACAGAGTTTTGATAAGGGATTTTATAAATTTAAAGGCCTCTAGTTTAAACACTATATACACTTCAGGTTTGGTATTTTGGGAAACAACGTATTCCAGGGCTGCCTTTAGATATCTGGAGTCAAATGTTACTATTTCCATAACTTTTGATTTGTAACGCCATCACTTTATGTCCACATTGTCAGCAGTAACAACGAAGACCTCAGCTTTCCCATCACTTGAGAGCTCTTATCTGGCTCGTAGCTCCTCAGCGACACGAGACAGCTCGGCAAATGGGCCATCTTAGGTCATTTCGGAAGGTGATTTATGTTTGCGTTCAGGCTACTGAAATTTCCGAAAATATTTAAGCACGTTAAACTCAGAGATGTCTTCCAACGAAAGAACATGTACATTCCTAGTATGTAATATAACTATTGTTGGCATAGATTTGTTGCTGTTGATGCTGTTGACCATCTTTTGAACATGTCGTAAGCGGTACTTTGTCGTAAGGTTGCCAATAACCCAGTGTTCATCGCCTCAAGCTCAAACATGATACCTGTGAATTCGAAACCGTTGGTTATAAAAATTTTTAACAATCTAATATTTTTTTCAAGTCCTCTTTTCTGAAAAACAATTTGCAACTTACAAAGGGTTTTGGACAGAGGAATGGGCCGAATTGTAGTCCTTCCATTGTTAAGTAACATGGCGCACACACGTTGGTCTCCAATATTGCGTAGTGTTAGATGTCGAATTCCACTGGGCGATTTAAGGGAGCTAATGTGGCTACCAGAGAAATAGAGCATGTTATCAGCTTAGTGCTCCTAGGTAACTTTGGTTGAACATTTTTTTGGTGGTTGCTCGATTTAACAGTGTAGTCTATTGCCCAGCCAGCGTGAGTTTCTCCTAGGGAGAGAGCACATTTACAGGGGTGGCCTCAGGCTACCTTCCACAACCGATAGTCTTTATATCGGGCTAGGCGGGATTCGAACCCACAACCTCTGGTATGTGAGTCCGATTCCTTAACCACTAGGTCACGGCGGCCCTTGGTAGAATGCTCGATGTGAATGCGAGGATCACGGTTTCGAATGCCGTTAGTGACATAATATCCTATTTCTCTACTGTAGTATCATTTCTCTACTCTCTATTCAAACTGCAGTATTTATGAAGGGCAATTATATGAATATGTCACGCTCCAAGATTTTAATGACGCAACATTTTGAGACGAAATTGAACAGAACTGGATCTGGAACTGTTCAGTCACAAAATACGCAGTTATCTTTAAATATTTACGAATGATTTCAAGATATTTACCTTCGCTTGACAAGTAAACAATTCTGAACAAAACCCATATTTTAACATTGTCAACAAAAAATGAATCAAACTGTGGATTAGCCCGTAATTCGTTGTTGTATGCATACTATACAACGTTTTTACCACTCTAGTGCAATTAACATGGGTACACCATTAAGCAATTTAAAGTATCAATCTTACCCAGTACTTGAAAGCAATTGAATGAAATGGAGAAAAATTTTTCATAATCATAAAGGTGAGAAAGATAAAGTGAATATAGAGTAAATACTACCCCCTTTCCTGGAAAATGACTTTATTAACTACTTTCCATATTTTCCTTGACCTTTCCAAGAGTTGTTGTTCTACGATTCTCAATGTCTGTGACAGATATCGGTAATCGTAATTCTGCAAGTCTGCTGCTTCAATTTGGATGTCATTGCATGATCTAGTTGTTGAGGCTGTTTAGGTTTGTCAATCTTGGTCGTTCTTTGATTTCTATTATATCTACCTTCCTCTGCAATGCGTAGCTTTTTAAGACTAAGTGCCCTGTAGGGATGTTCAACATCCTGGTGAAGCCTTCTTACTGCTGACACCATACATCTCTTCACATTATTTCCCCAAAATGCACTTTGCCATTAATTTATTTCTATCATGGACAACATCATTCAACATTGGACGAAGAAACAACGTCTCCGCAAACTGAAGTCTTTTTTGATCTCGATAATGTACAAATAATTAACCTTTTACAAAGAGAAAAGTGAAGCAAAGTTATTAAAATTACAACTCTTGCCTCGTAAATAATTTACCTTTCTGATGCTTTGATGATAATTGCATCCGGAGATGCAAACATTGTAATGCGAGGGATACATACCGCAACCTCTTCGTTTATTTCACCAGTACGCAGTTCTCAACTTCACTGACAGATCCATATCTCCTAAAAAATTTCAAATTGTTCTTGTGATGGCCTAAATTAAGTTTGCCAAAAAAAAAACCAGAAGAAAAAAACCAACTTATCATTATTATTTCGCTTCTTTAAAGAAATCCAACCAAATGATACAGATGTAACTGCACAGCATACATTACATGCATTGTCAAGAAGTAAGATCTTATGCATGAAAAATGCATAGAGACTAAGCAAGTCGAGTTCGAATGTGACTAAGCAAGCCGAACGGTTCCCTTGTGAGATCTTGTCCAGGGATTTAAAAGCGCGAGCAATGATAAAGTTGACTATCTGGCAAGTTGTGTTGCTCCAGAGATTACGCCATCTTTTCTGTAACCAGTTTTCGGCTGATATTGTTCACTTTGTACTATCGTGAACCGCTTAGTTTTAAGGCCTCGCTCTTGCAACCTAAAACTGAAATCAGGATCAAAATTTGGGTACTTTAACCATTGCGTACCTGGGGTCGGACTATGTCATTGATTTACTGATTTACAAATCAGTAAAGCAATTCTTTATGCCCGATATGGTCCTAAACTTTAAACAGCCCAATAAAGCCTATCTGCGACTCTTAAATCACAACGAGGCATATTTTGGCTAAAGCGAAACGGTGCAACAACAAACACGTACTGAGCGTCTCGTTCTTAGGTGGCTAGAAAGACGCCACAATAATTTAGCATGAATACGAGATGCTATTATTCATTTTAATCCAGTCGCTAGGTAAAGTTATGTTAAGGATGTTCTTTTCGTCTTTTGCACGCTCAAAGGCGATATTTTGCTTATCCTTCCCAGTCTCTGCAGGTTCTATGCCACAAATATTTGTAACAGTTCGTTATATGTAAATATCAATTGTGTTCATAGCAATGATGTCTATGACTCAATATAGACAACAGCACTCGGTCTAGCATGCCTATTTTGCCATATGTATCTATGGGGTTCAAAGTTGCTAGTTACGATAAACGTTTCACGGCAGATATGTGCCAGAACGTTCTTGAAGTTACGCTGCCCTAGAACTGCAAAAGCATTGCGTTTTTGGTACTGTTAATCCAGCAGTATATGATAAGGTTTCTTACGTGACGTCCTTACGTTGCACATAATAGAATAAACGTAGTATACAAAGAGATCAAAGCGTGATATTTATGTTCTTGGGCCACAAATCTGTAGTTATGGAAATCGTAAATTAATGTTCACTTACTGCCTCAGGATAAATGTAATATAAATCTGTAAGTGCCAATTAATAACTTTTTACAAGTTCCCATTTTCTCAGGTTCAATGGTTGCAAACGCATTCTGTACTCGAAGCTGACGTTTATGCCACATTCCCAGTTTTAACTCTCCCACTATCTATCTTCATCATCCAAAGCCTGCAAAAGTCACCATGAGCAATTTTGCACTGGCAATCTAAAACAACAGTGCTTTACAAACACAATCTTACTTAATAGTTTTGGATCTTCATTCATTTTCCCTACATCTGTATTTACTCTGTCAGCTTCATTGAAGTGTTGATATAATTCTGTGGTCATTATAAATAAAATTTTGAGTCGTGTGATGAATCCGTGTCCTTGAATTTGGCAGTATTGTGCTTTGCATGTGAAAATCAACACACCCAGTGTCCGACGGAAAGCGTGTTATTTTCTCGTACATGTAAAAAGGGTACGAAACGACGGGCGACTTAAATTAAAACTTTGTCTGGGGATCAAGATCGCCTGATAATTTCGAAACATCTTTATTGCAACCGGAAAGTTTAGAAGACAAACACTAGAGGAGATTGTTACATCGCCAATTAAAAAACTGGAGCAAAAACATATTGAAGGCTTACAAACGCAGTCTTTGTTGCTTGCGTGTTTCAGCTACCGCTAACTTAATACTCTTCTCTCTCCCGCTCCCTCAAAGTTCTCATCGGTTTCTGGTAGATGGACGAGAAATCTGCTAGCAGGCTAAATATACCCGGTACAGTTGTACTCTGGAAATCCTTTCAGATATTCATATCCTTATAAATTATTCAAACGAAAATTCAAATGCCCATTGTATGACCAAGGTTTATTGTGATGCTAAATTATTCTTTCATAACAACAAGACAGCGGTACCATAAAATTTTATCAAGATGTCTTGAGACGTTAAGCAGTGTTGAGCTAAGCACCACATGCACGCTGCTTATTAACAGCAAAACTCTAAAATCAGATACAGTTTCCCGATACGGCAGAATTTCATAACGGGTTCTATGATTATATCTGCCACGACTTTAAAATCTTTGACATAAGCAATTAAAACAGGTGATAAATACAGACTTTGACAACCTGGTCAGCCTATTGATGTATTTGTGGTGTGTACGTCCTAGCTATAATAGCCCAAAGGGCGAGATTTGACAAGTGTTCCTAGGGTTTTGGTGAAGTGACTGGGACGAGGAAACAGTTTTCTGAAAAAGACGACTAGGACAATGTGCTGAGGCGGTGCAAATACCCTTTAGCATTTAATCTTTATACTCCAAATGAGTACACTTCTAAAATTATAGAGTATCGCCGTTGATCTGTAAATAATCTTATGATCATTATATGGTACCACAAAAACGCCAACATTCGTTAACTTGCCTACGAAGCGTAAAATCAGAAATGGAGAGAATAAATAATTTGAAGGTGAAGATTATAACAGCGAAAGCAAAGACGATATGGTATTCATATGAGATGTACAATGGCATAGCCAGCTTGAGAGCCTGGGGGATATTTGCCCCTCCAGTGCATTTGTAGACCCTGTACTTAAAATAGTGTAATATCAAGCCGAATGTCACCCCCCAATAACAACAGATTTAGCTTACTGGTAATACATCTTGGGTGATCACTGATTTCTTCATACCGAGATTGACTATTCGCTTTGATTCTACAAACAAGATCTGTTCAGTTTTCTCTGAAAATATCATATCCTTATCTTGAGAGGAAACTTCGTACTTCTTTCAGTTTTGCAAATAAATACGAAGACATTTGCTCAAAACAAGATTTTAGGTTTTGCTTAAAAAAGAGCACGAAAGAATTTGGTTTAACTGAGCTTAGCTTCATGTAACGGGTGTTGTTGTCAGCTTCCTTCCTGAAGCTTGATTAAGATTTGTTTGACTTTGGAAGGTTTTTTCATCCCAAAGCTACATTTCAATAATGCATTGTTGGGTGTTTCCTTCCAGAAGCCATAGTCTGACAGTGCAGGAGGGGTGGTCTAAGGAAAAGAACTTTGACGGGAAAATGTTGACAGGAGGGGTCCCTTATTGGAATAAGCCTATGCTGTCTCTCTACGATGCTGATATGTGCTGATCGACACTTCTTGAACTGTGTCAAGCAATTGATGAACGTATGTTCGTCATCATTCATTAAATACAAATTTACCTGGCACTCACTCGCTTATCAGACACAATAACAACAAAAAGTTATTTTATTGACGTACTGTTTTATTTTGGTAAACACTTTATTCAGTCCATATAGATCCAATGAAACTTAATGACCGGATATCAACTCAGTAACACACGGTTAGAATCTTGTTTCATTTTACCCAGCGCCAGATATAGGATCATGAGAAAGGAGAGGGTGTAGCCTAAAGTGGAAAAAGGTGCTGCACTTTGGTCCTTATGCATTCCAGTACAGGGCTACACAGTCTAATTTTTTCGCTATTCTGCCGCAGTGAATTTTTATCGCAGCCAAAGTTTTCTTCGTCAGGAATAATATGCATCATCGTAAAAGCTGCAAAATATAAGATGCATATGCCCCATAGGCCCCTGCTAGACCTGACCCTGTCCCATATACTTAAATGCAATAATACTATACTTAACCAGAATAAAAATGTGACAATTATGAATGTATTTGATGGATGACAACTGGAAGATTGCGCGAAATAGCAAAGCTATTTTGTTGCTTGGCTTTTTGCGACCGACACTCCTCGGAGCAAAAATCACCAGAGTGAACTAAAAACAAGAAAAATACGGAATTTTTACGACTATGTATTTTTAAATAGGCCAATCAACGACTTTTTCGTAACTGCGAGTACCAATGATATTTAGCTTCGGCTGCTTTCCCAGATTGCGGAGATTCTGAACACAAGAAATCCTGTTTTTTCCCCTTGATACCTTCAGTATTCTAGTAGCATCTATTTTTCCACCACGCCAAAAGGAAACAAAGGACCGAAGAGAACTGGAGTGTACGCAGAAAGTACGTCTGTGAACTATCACGTACTCATAATGAGCATAAAAGCAAAGCTTGGGGCAAAACCAGAGCTTATGTGTTCTACAGATGCGCCTACGATCTCATCTTTCTACACAGAGTGCTTTATTAAAATCGCCAAATCGTTACAGTACACGACATACGATTCTATACCATAGCATGCCCTCTAGTTTGATATAATGCTATTTGTACCTCTTTACCGCAGCTCGTTATGTGACGTCGCTCCGTTTCCTTTCTCGGAAGAAAAAGCTGATTTCGATGTAGCCCAATATGCGCAAATTTGATTTATCTGTATAATTGGGCTGAGTCCCTATGGATACTGTTGCTGTGACAACCAATCAACACTATTTTGGAAAACAGCAAGACCCAGGTCATTCAACCGAACGAAGAAGGGATGCTGTAATGTTGTTGTGCTTTCATGTGGACCACAGTTAGACCGGGATCTTGAGCACAATCACATCAAAATGGTGAAGAAAATCCGCTGTATCTGTGAGATATGTACCTGTGGGTAAGTCAGAGAAATCATGTACTTTTAGTGCAGGAGAAAATTTACTTCGGTCGGCAAGTTTATGTGATAGGTCTACAAGATTGTCCTACCTGCTATCAACAGTAGTACGTCGAATCTTTGTTCGTTCTTTGAAGAAACTTTAACTTATGATAAATAAACTGCCGTAGCAAACGACGGAAGCTGTATTTGTGGTAATAATGATTGTATTAAGTTTCATCTTATAAAGTTTTTTATGGTTTGTAGACAGCGGGTTTTTCACGAGATCTTTCTCGTTTCACGGCGACTTCAACTTATGGCTGTCCTTTTTTATACATCAAAACAGTAGTAGATCATATTACAGTAGTTAACCTAGCTTGTGTCCTATTTCTTTTGAGTTTATCTTGAAAGCAAGATAACGTCGTCCTTGGTAGTGGTTCACTTTAAAGCAGCACTATAACTGACAGGTTCTCTGTGGCATGACATGGTATGTAGCAAACATACAGCTGACTGTCAACAGTACATAGGTCTTGGTATGAGAGCATCCCGCAACATCATTTATGTGTCATCTATCCCGAGCTGTATTCTGTACTTTTCTAGCAATCTTTTGACTCCAAGAAAACGCACATAGATCACCAAATCATTGCTCATTTAATTTTAGCAGCGGTCACATTTGGATGCTTTTATTTTTCCATACAAGATTCCCTTGTAACTTGAATATACCCAATGATCAAATTAGATTTATTTTAACCGTACAATAGAACCGTCATGTGTCGACACTTTTCATCAAGGTGTGGAAAATTGCAATCGATTGTAGGTATGCGGAGTTTCTAACCACTGTAATCAGTATGCTGTAGTTTGATTCTCTCCTTTTGGATAACAGACAACGATTCACGATTCAACGATAAAAGCCTCCTAAACTTTGTAGGGAACTGAAGAAATTTGGCATAAAAACAGGGCAAAGCCTGGATTATCTTATAATATATCAAATTTATCTTAATGACAGCGAGCAAGAGGAAGTAGCAATAGTTGATAGAGACTCTTTTCAACTCCATTAAGAACCTGGGTCAGTAGTAAACCTAGGTCATCATAATCTACAGCGCATAACGTAGGGCCTGGCATGCCTCACAATTCGCTGATCTATGGAGTGTTAGGTTAAGTGTTAGTCTTGTACAGATCTTCTGCGTATTATTGTTAGCTTTCCACAATTTGACATTGATTTGGCATACGTCACTTTCTTTCCTCACTTTAGTAATTTTTTCACTAAAAGTAATACAATAATCGATGCAAGATGGGGTCGTACTACTATTACAGAAGTTTTACAATATGATAATCATCATTTATTATTATTATTATTATTATTATAGATTGAGGTCCCCAAAGACACCAACAGATGGGAAAGATACAGTGATAAGATTGTTTTTTCCTGCTTAGTTATAATATCTTGGCCCATAGTCAATATATTTGTCTTCATCAAATGTGTTTCTATAACAACCTTAAAATGAAAATAGGCATTGCAATGTGAATTTGCATTCTTCATTTGTTTTCTAACATGTGAGATAATTTGTAGCATTTCAATCTTTTCATTTCCACAAACTATTCTTTGTGGACTATTGGGCTGCATATGAAACCTAGTACAACCTTTGGATAATTTAATTAAAAGGATATTCTTTGTTCAGGAATGATCCCCATCATGCCTGTCCATAGGGTACTTCCTGATACACTGTGGAAAGCCATCTAGTCCTAGGCTGCAGTCCAGTGGGAGACCTGTTTATGCTCCAAATAAATTCCTGAGCCCTCTACTTAGTCATTGAAGCATACCGATGCAAACTGTAAAAGCAGAACAATTTGTACATGGTTTAGACTTAAATTTGTGGAGATTGTACATCTTTCTTATACTTAAAGTCAATCCTTACATCTTGGTCATAATTAAAGCTGCTGCTCAATTTTATGTACAATAATAATGCTATTTATCTGTACTTGAAAAGCATTACTTAAACTTTAATGACTTTTGCCTGCTCATCCACCCCTTGGTGATAAAGATTGATATTGATGTTTCAGGTGTCAGAATGAGTGGAATCCACAATCTGATACATGATAAATAATGAGAACAGTAACTCAAAAGTATGATACACATGACACAAAAGTAGGCAATGGGTCTTGAAGGCACTGTATGTCCAAAAATGTGATAAATGACAATGAAAGGGGTAGACAGTCAAAGAAAACTAGATGGATTTCGCTACTAGTATTTCAAATGACAGTACTCAAATGCTGGTACCATAAAAACTTTATGGCCCATTTGCTTTTTTAGCTTTTGAATTACAAGTTTTTGGCCTGAATTTCTTGGTGGTGGTATTTAGAAGTTTCTCAGTAAAAATTTTCAGAGGTTTCAAGTGAAATCTTTGATTTATTCTTTTTGCTTAAGCCATATGACATCCTTTCTCAATATATAAGGGGTCTTAAACAGATGGCATTAATCCAGTCAAAGACATTGATATTAATTTATATAAAGCAGCCTGGAAGTGTAAGTATGTAGCAGTGCTGGGAGAAGAGAATGTACTTCAACTTGGATGCCAAAAGTTTTAATTGCTGTACCCTCATAGAGAGCAGTAGGTGGCAAAATTCTAGGGTTGGGTATATATTTCTCCATTATCATTTTTGTTCTGAATCACCAAAGAAAAAGTAGGGTCTTCAACAGCATGAACAATCATATTAGAAAATTGAATATTTGAATAAAGAATATGCCAGAAAAACAAAATTCACACCTTCTTCAAGTTTGTTTGTAATATATCAATGTTTATAACAAAAGAGCGCAATCATGTGTGATTAGATGAATCCCTTATGAAACTTGCTCATTATAACGTTTTTGTGGCTAGTATGCCAAGAAATAACAAGAGTTTGGCATTGCTGGAATTCCTTTTCCCATACAATATAAGATACCTACAATTATTTGCTTACATCCTCCTATTTCCACACTGTAATGATGTACCCTGTTAATGAGTTCAAGCTAAGGATTATTACCATGCTAAATGTTTTGTAGACAATAACTAGGGGTGTCAGCCAAAGATTGTACAATTAATTATTCAAAGGGTTTTTTGAATTATTAACTAATTCTTCTCACTCTTCAATCCATGAGGACCAAATTGATTTGACCAAACGTTTGGAAATTTGCTCATCTCCTTGGGCTGCTTTGTTGAGCTGTTCCAAGTCTCCCAGTCTGCTAATGTTTTAGCAAACAGTACAAAATCGAGTAAAAGCTGCATAAAACACATAAAGGACATGTTGTAATGACCTAGGCCCACTGGTTTTTGATAATATAATACATTATAAGTACTATGTAAAATTGCTGGCTGATGTTGAAATTCAGAGGTTATTTTAGCATTTCTATATTTATAACACAACACCAGCCACAATTTTGAAGCAGTGGTAATTTTTCAAGATTGGTCTTTGAAGCTTGCAAAT
>JAAAKL020004731.1:0-20424 GCA_010016065.2 Carybdea cf. marsupialis auct. non (Linnaeus, 1758) | reverse complement strand
ACTGTGTTTTACAAGGTAGCCAATCAGAATTCTGACTGCCAGATTGGTGTTGTTTTGACCAATCAGTGTCCGTGGAGATGAATGGTTAACCGAAAAGGCCCAATGAGAAGACAAATTCTCTTTGTCTACAAAGCACAAAATGTATTTGCTATTTCTTGTAGTTTTATTATTCGTGCAGTGTTATTATTCTGTACCATCAACAAACTTTTCGAAAATCTACATATTAGCGTCCATATATTTCTTTCCCATCTCTCTATAAAATCACGCAAGGTAAACCTTATCAAGACCTTGGTTTACCGCGCATAAATAATTTGCTCAAAAGAGAAGTTAAAGACAGAAATCAATTCAATAGTGCCTTTTCTTGCCCAACTGCTATGGTGAAGGTATCGTCGACTTTTGCATGCCTTTAAAACGATAAAATGTATTTGAAACTACCATGGCTTTGCATCGTTCCGATTCGATTCCAAAACCAGATGAAAATGGCCACATGCGCCTCCGCCCTGTGACCCAACGCGTAGTTTATGGCAGCAAGAAAGCATTCTCAACCAGTCACAAAGATCATCTTCAACAAATTGTGGCATTGTTGAATACTCATCTTATTGCCAGTGCGAGGCTGCCTTCTATTCTGGACTATGAAAGATGCAAGTTTCCCTACCCCAAGTTCCAAAAAATTGTTAAGTTTTAAAACGAGCATTTTGGGTACTTGCATGTCAGAGGTCCCTCCTGCTAAATGGAGAGGTCTAGAAAACAAATAATACCAGGAATGAACACCCATTTCATGTGGCAAGTGTTTTGCGTGATTTGTTCCATTTTCACCGAAATTTATTAAAAGTTTAAATTCTATTTGTCCAAGATTATAAGTCGGCCGCACTATTTTTAGGTTAGTTGACAGAATTGAGAAGCATTTACTTTCCTGCATTCACCAAGCATCAGCTCTTACAAAGAAACAGCCATGTCACCTTGGTTTTAAAACCAATAACATTACTAATCAATATGATTCTGCCATTGGGTATCACTTGCACGACAACCCAGAATGTGCAGAAATGCAAGGATTACTTTTTGCTTATAATAGGTAAGGCTAGGTCTGCCTTTCACTCGTTTGGTCTGCAATAGTGTCCACATACAAGCAAGGAAACTGTTGCTATATAAACAGCAAAAATTTGTCTTTTCATTGTGTTTTTTCTATTAATTATTCAGTTCTACGGGCACTGATTAGTTAAACCACACAAATCTAGCAGAGTTCTCATTGACCACTTTGAAAACATAATATAGTATTAGTTCTATTCCTTCCTTTTGGTGTTCCATTCTGCTAATTTTTTCTCTGAGAAATATCCGACGAAGAAAGCTCTTAATTACAAAAATGGCTCCGCTACTTCGTACAATCGAAACTTTCTGCGCAATAAACAAAGACACTATGCACGTCATTTCCACTAACAAAGAGAGTAGTATCACAGGTACAATTTACATACATCAGTCTCTTAAGTAGATAGGAATAAGTCACGTATGTATTAATTGAGAAGAAGATGACCTAGCTTTTCGGTGCTCCCATTTTAACGAGTTCGCAGGTACTGATAGATCCACTTTTTGGTCTCTATCCTCTGTTCTCTAAATGCTGCGTTTAAATGCCATGGCTTTACGAGTTTAGTCATAGACGTAACGTTTTGCTACTATGAGATCATATATTGTACAGTTAAATGCATTAAAGAGATCACTTTAAACAGCCCCTATATATTCTCTGTTGTCCACAATTTTTCCCGTTTCTACAGCATTCGGGTCTGAAAGTGAGGTATATTACAACTCTTACGAAAGCCGCAAGGTAATTGCCATAACAATACCAACGAGTATTTGTAATTTTCTTTACTCTTGAATCTCGCAAAAGTGTTGGAAAGCGTTAGCAAATAATTACTAGCCTGTTGGTGGTACACAGCAATAAAACGGCACGAAAGAGCGAAAACGTTTTAGTACTGAAAAGCTTTTTTCATCTGACACTCCTCAGAGAACAAAATCGTCAGAATTGAGATAAGAAGAAATCAATAAAACGTATACCAAACTGTGTTTTGAAAGTAGCCAAGCAGAGGTCTGACTGCTAGATTTGTGTTGCTTTGAACAATCAGTGTATGTGGAACTAAATACTTGGCCGAAAAGGCCCAATGAAAAGACAAACTCTTTTTCTCTGCAAAGTAACAGTTTTGTTGCTTTGATGTGGACGGATTTGAGGACGGCTAGGTGAAAAGCTGACAGCTAATAGCTCTGCCTATTATGCGAAATCTGTCATCCGTATACCATTTTGCACAGTCTGGGTTTTCAAGCAGGTGCTGCCCTATGGCAGAGTCATTTTTGTTAGTAGTGCTTTTGGCTTTAGAAACCTGAGTTGGTTGTTTCCTTGCAGGAGCTGATACTTGGTGAATATATGATGGAATATGCAGCTCAATTCTATCAACTAACCTCAAAGTCGTGCGTCTGACATAGCCAGCCTCGCACTGGCAAATAAATGAATAGACAACTGTGCTGCAATTTGTATAAGGCACACGGTCTTTGTAGTTAGTTGAGAACACTTTCTTACTTGTATAAACTACGCGTGGGGTAACAGCGCCGAAACACTTCGCTACGGCCTCTTTTATTTGGTTTTCAAATCGAAGTAAAGCGTTACCAATTTAGGGCAGTTTTACGTAGAAGGGGCATTTACTTGGTCAAAAAGGTTTTTCACTGGAAAACAACGACAATTTTGCCTTGATGGTCGAGTTGACGACATGTTCAGGATAGTCATTAGAAAACAACACCAATCTAGCAGTTAGACCTCTTATTGGCTACTTTCAAAACAATTATAAGTGTAAGTTTTATTGATTTCTTCCTATCTCAATTCTGACGATTTGTACTCTGAGGAGTGTCAGACGAAAAAAGGTTTTCAGTACTAAAATGTTTTGCTATTTCTTGCAGTTTTAATTACTGTCCTGTAGTTCTCTTTATTTGTTTTTTTCTGCTGACTGATTATCGACACAATTATTTGAAATTATATGGAGATATTAAGGAGAGAGACCATGGCTAATCTTCAATGTCCTGTTAGGTTGTTGCTTTATTACTGTCGAGATTCAAAAGTTCTTTTTGCAATTTCTCGAGCGTGGCATTTTTAAACTGAAGATACTATTAAATCTAAACGTCTCTCGCGCAACGATTATTGAAAAGAATAAAAAATTTCATAATAGGATATGTGATACCTTCAGTGCTTTCTACAATGCTAAGAAATCGTTATTAATAGCTCAAGCAACATCTTCGCCTTTGGAAATTATTTTTTTATTCTCAATTAGAGTTTCTCTTACGCTGGAGTGATTTTTATTAGATCGAATTGACTTCATTTGGAGTAACCTTACAGATATTTTTAAGAAGAGAGCGTGATAAAAAGGCTTTGAGTAATGCGTTATTTATGAAAGGTCGCCCATTTTCTCAAGTATACTTCTTTGAATAGGACCTTATGAAATAGCAGAAGTGAAGTATTCTTAGTTATGTCAATTTAACAATGAAATAATAAGTTCATTCGAAAGTTTCTGCTAGGAGAAGTTATTATAATTTCTGTAGTAAGTAGCTGTTGCTGTTTGTTTTTGCTACTCTCTTACTAGGCCATTGCTGTTGATACTTTGTGTTTACCTTAAGTAGTTATGCCCCGTCTTTAATATACGAAAGTTGTGTCATTAGTCGGATTTTCCAATGGCCATTTAACATTAGTAGCCTCTTAACTAACATTCTTTTGTCCAAAACCATCGGAGTCTGAGCCATCAAGCTGTTAAGTGGAGCAATCCTCCAAGTTACTAGGATCTGTTTATTGAACAGGTGAATGCCGCCTCTATGTCGGTTGAATTCAAATTTGAAAATGACACAATGCTGAAAAGGGGCGACTGAGTGTTTGTGGGCTTCTTTGATTAGCTTCGGATACAAGTTTTGTTAGTTTCCCAGCAAGCAAAAATTTTGCAAAAACAATTTGTTTACTTGTATAACTCTGGTTATGTTGACGATACTCTTACGGCTCTCAAACAGGAAATGGAGTGTGGGCAATATCTGCTAAATTTAATTAGCTACACCATGCTCCCAATTTATCTTCCATTACTATGGATTGGAAATGTTCATTAAAATTTGAATCTAGAACAGATACAGCTGTAAAGAAAGACTTTTCCGATGATAAAAATGCCCATTGTGCAGTGTACCCAAAATGATTACCAGAAATCCTGAAAGGCCACACTTCCTATCATACTAAAAAGTTGAATGATTTTCAAATTCTCATACAGCTGTGACAGCAAGTATACAGTGCAGGATCACACTGCTGCATGTGCTAGCTGTCCTAAGTGAGCGTAGTAGGCTAGACATCACAATATTTACGTAGTCGTATTTGTAGAACTAAATCTAAATCCCTCAAAAGTGATACAACCATCGGTTAATATTTGATTCAAAAGCAGTCTTGTGCCGACAGCTATCAAGAGGACATTTTAGAATTTTAAGTTGGGGGCATGCTAAGTTTCATCTTGCTGTGTTAGAGTCTATTCATACCTTACTTATTCAACCTAGCTGATGTAGGCAAAAGGTGTTTGTGCTTAAATTGTCAATGAGGGCCTAACATCATGCTATGTTTTCTTGTACATCTGTATATTGTTAATTGTGATCTTTTCTTGATGTAGAAGTAGTCTCAGCGTACTCTGGCTCTTTACCGATTTAGATCAACTGAGGAGAATTGACCAAAAGCTTCTTGATCAAAGTGAATTGCCTGTTCAATTGTCTCTTCTGTAGTACCACGGATATGGTACAGATTTATTAAAACAAGGGTCGTTCCAAGATAGCCAGAATAAAAAGGTGTTTTTCTCCATACTACTGTCACAGTTAATGCATTGGCTACCATTTGTTCTCAAGACATCTGCAAAAATCCATACAGGCATTAAAAGATTTTACATGTACAATAGCTTTTCTTAAAATCTAAAGATAAAAACAGACTGTGTACACGGGCTAAAATTTTACATAATTTCACTATTGCACTATTTAGTGCTGTGTTTAAGTTGGCATCTTCAGTGTGGGAGATCTTGGGTTCGATATCCTCCAGCGCTGGATGCATTCACATATATATTTATTTATACATGTACATCTACATATATGTATGCAGAATTATCTGTGTATATGTGAGTGTGTATGTGAGTGTGTGAGAGTGGAGGGTCTAATCGATTTGTCACCCTTAATGCACCTTATTTTGACCCTCCTTCAAAGAACTATACGAGAGTCTCCCTTGCCACATTATAAAAGTTCTGTGGCTACTACATGCTGTATTTACTATGTTTTATTTATATCTTTTCTAACCAGAAAGAAGGGGCAGATATAAACATTTAAATTTGTCCATCGCTATAGATAACAAATAAGTAACTGCATGGACATAATAAAAAGGTTTGGGCTTGTGCTGCATCCGTTCAGAGCATAGTTATTTTCCTTTGCCCACGGAAAAGATACCTGGAGGAAACTACAATAACATTTTCTCTCAATTTATACGAAGAATAATACTACAATGGTTTCTGAATTAAATCCTAACAGCCTAGTGCTCCAATACCTTAGAAGAAAGGTAAAGTTGTATTGCTGTACTTCTATTCATAATGCTGCACAGTATGGGGTGGCAAGAAAATAGTTAGTGATGAGGAAGAAACTATGTTGTTGGAAGAGATCTTCCATTTTTTATCACCTAGACCTGCTTGTGTATCAAATATATGCTCTTTTGCTTGATCATAGACTTTTAGTAGAGAAAATGCAGCTGTTTGTTTACTGAAATATACACGATCTTCTATAAACAAAGTCGGTGTCCACCATTTTATCTGGAAGTTATGAGCCTACAAAGGCGGTTCATGTACTTAGTGACCACAGACTGGCCAAAACTTACAACATGTCAGAAAAGGATGATTCGGTTGTTTAATGCGCTCTGTCTATACTTAAGCGGTACACTGTTATCTTGTTAAGCTTTTCTAACAATGATTATCTCTTGTTTGAAATAAGAAAATAAAAATTAAACTCATAAAAGATACCCAAAGTCGATCTATGTAGACCTTAGTGGTGTAGCTTTCATTGACGGGAATCAAAACAAGGGTGTGAATGGTAAAAGTCTCTTTAGCCATTAATCTGATTGATCCTCACTTTATGGATTAGACTTTCTTAAGTTTCTCAGGTTTTCGTGTATTCGATACACGCACAGTATTATAATGCAATTGCTGCTCTTATTACGTACAGGATTGGTAGAGATTAGGCAGTAGCAGAAAATGTAAGGTTATAAAAAGTGATCAGTGCAAGGGCTGGTAAGTCTATTTTACTCTCTAATTATCTATAATACAGAAGAAATTTGTTTATGAAAACATGTTGGTTATAAATGGAAAGAAACTTCAGAGGACTCTGTAGATTGCTTTCGCCAGAAATAGCAGTTGCTACTCCAACAAAATATCAGACATAATGAAAAGAGAAGGACTAGACATATGGTCTACTCTGAAAAAGTCTTCAACTCCAGAAATGATAGAAATTGAAATTTCCTTTTGCTATTGAATTTAACATAACGTGGTAAAAAAATACATTTTAAGTTTTCCCTGGTAAAAAACACTACTGGTTACTTAGTGATTGATCATTAAATTCATTTATTACTTTAACTGCAAATTTTAATTATGGAGAAAAGGCCTACAATTGAGAGTAGTAGACGATTCAGGATTCGAATGACATTGCATTTCTTTCAGACCGTGGTAGAAAATGCAGCAGTTGACTGAGCATGAACACAGACGAGACTGTACAGTTTCCCTGTTACACACATAGAAGTACCGAAATCTCTTATCAGAAAACTATCGAAATGAATAAACGACTTCAAAGATCTCGTCTCGTGGATGAAGAACTGTGACAAAGACACTAAAGAAAGAAACTTCAAGCCTAGACAGCAATAAGGAAACTGGACAACATCTGCAATCCAGTCTTTGCTTTTCACAGTCTCGTTAATTTGTCTTCTCTGAGAAAGCTTGAACATCCAGACATAGACTTTGTGATGCCATGAGTTATTGCGTACAGGAATTGTTAAAAATTGAGGTTACAGAAAAATGAATCTCAAGGTATATTCACTATGTCCGTTTCCAAGCTGACTGACAGTAGCAGAGACTGCTAGTAAAGGTATTATGCATTTGTAGACAATTACTCTTCATGGTACCAAATAATAACTTGACTATTCATGCATATTGAAAAATTGCATTGGTAGATGTGGTAAAGACCTTGTAATTAGTTGTCATAGAATGTTGACAGAACACCTTAAATATCGAGAGAATTATCTGACATCTTAACGAATGCAAACTGTCCAGTCTTCTAAAAACCTCAATAAATAAGAATTTAGAGTATGTGGCAGCATCAAAAGACCCCTGTAAACGTCATATGATTGTGCTAGGAAAAGTAGGAGTTTCGTAGGTTTAGTCTTCACGTTGTTCTCGACGCGGGTAACTGTTTTCCCTTCTTTCGTTTCCTAATGCACACGAAACCAACTTTGTGTTTTATCTCGGAACTAAAGGTAAAAACAACCACTTTACGTCTTAATACAAAGCACATTATTGTCTTTCATTCCTAGATATTAACATCAAAATCTATCAAGAAAAATTTCTTAACTCGGGTCATCGTTAACCCATCTTCACAGGTTTTTTTACAGATTTCTTTAAATTTCCTTTATTCCACTCGTTTAAAGAAGGAGGCGTCGCACTTCTTCATTTCTACTCGTATTATGGCTTCCACATGAAAATTATCAAGTTAAATCCATCTTCTTAAAAGACTGTTATCCGCAAGGCCTTCTCGTGCCCTAAGTATAGGTGCAAATATTTATTTACATCGTATTTTGATTAGACGATCCGCCACCTGTTAACTAGCGCCACTCAGCACTTTAGCATCTTGAAGTTCACAAGTCAGAAACCCTCTAGCCCATCTTTGTCGAACACATGACAATACGCTATCTTAACAAATCAGCCTATGAAACCATACAACTTCAAAAAATTTTAAGGATTGCTCCCTGTAGCTATCTTCTGGTCCTTAAAAAGAGCCGCCTTTTGAATACCTCAATCCTGTACGTAACGCAGCCACCAGTTCATATCCCTTATGTTTGTTCCAACCTTACCTCACTCTCCACATCAAATACTTCATCCCAGGCGTATGTACACTTTTTACTAAGAATTGTGCTATGTATCTATTCACTGTATCAAAACTATGTCTCTCCAAAGTTTTCTGTCCAAAGTGGTTTTGTTAAAATTAGTTTATGGTAAAACCAGACCATTCACGAATATTGTCCATTCATCTCTTTTTGGGTGTGCTCTCCTTTTTTCCCCCTGGGTCAAGCCTTCCACGAATAATTTTGAAAGTCCTTTCTCAGACCTCTTTATGTGACCATATAGTTTTAGAACTCCACTATTGACTTTACAAAGCAAAGATGCTAAACCTGTAACTTCTTGGAGGTCTTTTATTTTAAAATGGTCTATGAGTCTTTTATGCGTCATAATCCTCATCATGTGATATTGGACGGTCTCAATTGTATCGTATAGTGTGGAGATTTAGTTAACACATTCTAGTCCATACAGGACAACTGGGAGCAGATATGTTTTGTAGATTCTTTTCTTAATGTGCAGTGGAATTCTGTTTGATATTAAAGCAGTTTACTTCTCAAAAGCTGACAATCCGAGACTTATTCTGTGCTGTACTGCGGCAAATCCATAATTGGTTCTTAACGATTTGTGGCCTAGATAGTCAAAATCTGAGACATACTCTATGCTTTTTCCATAGACTTTTAGGTGTGGGTCTTGATCATTCTTTTCTGTAGACATGCACTTTGTTTTGGCAACATTTATTTGCAAACCTGCATTGGAGGCATTCCTAGCCAGAACATCAAGATATTTTTGTGGATTGCTTGGTGAGCTATTTACTGCTGCTATGTCGTAAGGCAATAGATCTTTTGTTGATGCATGTGCTTTCAAGTAGTTTCCACATGCAGGCCAGTTTAACACTGTCAAAGGCCTTTTTGAAATCTATGAAAGCTATAACTGCAGGGTCACTAAATTCAATTGACTTTTCAATAATTTGTTCTAAGCTTTTGATTTGCTCTGTGGTATCTCTCCCTTGCTGATAAGCAGCTTGAGAAGACGGAAAGGATGCATACAAGTCCTTCTTAACCCGTATTGCAATTATGCAAATGAACAGTTTGTATATATGGCTCAGAAGACTTATGGGACGATAGTTTGAACATTCCAATCTGCTTCCTCTTTAAAATGTAACTACTATCAAAGCGTCTTTGATTGCTTTTGGCACCTTGCCTGTTGTTAGATTGTTGTTGAACAGAAGAGTCAAGACAAACACCATTTTTTGGCCACTTGCTTTGATATACTCTGCATAAATATTGTCCAGTCCTGGACTTTTGCCTTTCTTGATATATTTTACCGCATGTTCTTCTTCTGACCTTGGAATTGGTGGTATTTGCTCACCTGAGCCTTCATTTACGGCATAGTTTACTGAGTCGTCAAAGTAAAGTTGCTCATAAAAATCTGCCCCCCTTTCCAGAATAACTTCTTGTTCTGTTAGTATATTGCCATTTAGGTCTTTTATTCCCCGCTTTATATTTATGCGGTTTAGCTTTTAGTTCTTAATTACAGTATAGTATTTCTTGTTTGCGAGCAGTGCATTTAATCCATCAAGTTGATTTTCAATGTTCTTTGTTTTGTCCCTCTTTACTAGCTTTTTGTATTCCGCTTTTGCTTTTCTGTACTGAACTGAATTTGCACCCATCTCTTTTCTAACTTTATGTTTGTTCCTGATTGCCAGCTTGCTTTCCTCTGACATCCATTCTAGATATGTTCGAGTGTCTGAGTCAAGGCATTTATCTGCAGCATTTTGTATCGCTGCTACTATGTCTTCATACAGCTCCTCAGGTTCTTTTTTTCTCTGACAGTGCAGAAAATCTAGTTTTAAGTTTTACTTGAAAAGACCTAGATCTTGCTGGATCATCTAACTGGTCTAGTTTCAGTACTGCTCCTTTTCTTTCTTTTTGGCCAGGTGAAGTTCAGTCTCAACTTTGTCCTTACCATTCTGTGGTCTTTAATATCACGTTTATTAGCACTGAATTGTCAAGTAGGCTTTGGCGAGTTGAAGATCAGCGTGTTTAAATAAAGTCAATTTGATTTCTAGTTTTCCCATCGGGTAAAATCCATGCGTATAATTTTGAAAGAAAGAATTGGTGACTAATAGGTTGTTTCTAACAAAGAAATTTTCCAGCATCTTCCCTCGGAAGCATCTGACATATTCAATAACACAAACCCATTTAAGTCTTTGTTTCTAAAAATAGATCTTATATCACTTGAGATATGAAACACCGGGCAAAAATTGACTTCAAAACAAAGCAATCGTACATAGCGTCAGTGGTGTTATCTTCTTGTGTGTTTAAGATTTAAAGTTTCATAGTCATGGTCCACAAACACTGCTGCTACGGTAAGTGTGTAAGTGATTCAAGACACTTTGACCGAGATGAAATGAAAGAAGGGGGTGTTTTCATCGCTTATTCCAAGTCAGGCAGAAATCGACAGAAATGTCAGCGCTTGATTAGAACCTATTCTCGTGAGGGCTGTACGTTGCTGATAGTCACGAGTATCTGTGTACATAACATTTACTACGCAGAGAATCCTTGTCTCTTTTATTTGTTCATCAATACACTACCTGTTTCACTCTTGCCTTTTACTGCTCTCGAATTGTGTAGCAATGGAGGATTTCCTCTGCTTCTGAATCCCATTGAATTATATTTAACTCAGCAACCAAGAGAAACTTAATATTGTTGGCGGGCTGAAACGCTCACCACGGCCTTACTTTTCTTCTATCTTTTCAATTTCGACTGAAAGATTCCTCAAAAGAAGGCGATCGCCTGCAGAGCAGTCTCAACCTCCAACAAAGAGTAAGAAGCTGAAGATAGCTCCTAGCTCGTCCATCTGAGTTTCTGTGAGTGTGGACACTCCTCCTGTCAGTTCGACAGCAGAAGGCAACGCAGGTATTATACACGCCGAGGCGAAACATTCAAAAGGCACACAGACTGTATCTACCGGCAAACGACAGAGTTAGCACAACAGCTTCAATCTTGCCCGGTCAAATTGCCTTTGGTGTTGCGTCATCGCTAATGTGATGTCACACAAATGGGTTTGTGCTATTACTAAACCTGAAAACACCCTTTCTGCCTCGGTTTCCCTTCCTATTAATCTGTCTCTAAGGGATAAACATTTCTATGAGGAAATAGGAATTTCTTATTTTAAAAGGCAGCATGAATGACCCAGTTGGAATGTCACTAAAAATATTACTTTAAACCATCATCTGCAATATTTGGCATAACCTTTTAAGGACGGCGATACACGTACTATCAAGTTATAATATCCAATATTGCAAGAGAAGCGCTTACAATTAGTATGTTTTCGAGACAACTCTGTCGAAAACGGGCCATAGGTATGAAGACTTGGAGATAAAACACAGCGATTTGCTTGTATTGTGCCAGGATCTTCCGTCTTCTTATTTCCACTCTATTAACGAAGTAAAGGAATTTCTGTTTAGTGATTAAAATTGGAATCTCACTCATGGCTGCTATCAATTGCACTTTAAGCACATTAAATCAGCATGAAACAACAGCTTATAAGTGTATTGCTAATTCAAATCCGCGTATCTATGGTAACCATCAAATAGATTTTGTTTATGATAGGGCCAACGTGAGAATTTCTTGTTTCGATGACAAGAAAGGAAATCTATAACAAAAACTGAAAGAAAGAGGAACGTGGCTGTCGACTATTAGGACATTGTAAGCCGGTGTAACAGAAAAGGAAGTTACAAACAAGGATGGAAGGACGAAGTATGTGGTATGCTGTACGGGTAACCTGAGGTAGACTAAACTATTTCAGAAATAGAGTGCAAGAAAAGAATGTTGATCTATGGTAAAAACAAATGCATAGACGAATGAAAGTTGAGTGGATCAATAAGAATTGCATTTAAAGAGCATCTGTAAAAGTTATTGTTCAAAACCCATGCCACTCCCCCTCCTCCCCACAAAGCAAGGTAGCTTATCTATAATCAATTCTTCTTTGACAGTGCATCGATTGTAGCTGACGATGCAAAGAAAAACTAACAAAAAGAATGAAGTAAGAACTTGATCGACAGTATAACTGAACATTGTGGGCTTGCTACCACTTAAGAAGTTAGCTGACGTAGAACCACACGTGAACATTTTCTTCATCCTCGAGCGGTATTATAAATGATCAAATTTTAGAACTGAAAAAGCTTTCAGCTGATGTATAGAAAAAGCACTTTAGAACTGTTGCTTATATTTTTCTTACCGTGTCTCACTTGCTTCTTACAACTCTCTCTCTCATAGTAAATAATGCCGATTCCACTATTCCCACTTTGTTTTGAGGACAAAAGTTATTGGTATCAACGACTGCGTAAAGTTCTCGAATACTGACTGTTTTGCTTCCAATTCTGTGGCAAGCAGCGCAGGGTAGAGCAACTTGCTAGCAATATACCAAATGTCTTCTTTTCTTTTATCTATTGGAGGAGCTGTGATCTCTTTCACAGTTCCTCAGTCACTCATTACCACATTCCAACATTTCTAATATATATTATTTACAAAACCAATGAACGTAAGCTTAATTACAATAAATCAATTTGATAGGCTAAGAATAATCAGGGAGTGGTTCAGAATCGTGTGTTAGTATTTGATTGGAAGTTAGTAATAGGACAAAGATTAGTAATCACAGGAAGAGGAAATCATACATACCAAAGAATCACGTGTGCATGACAATTCTATTCGATCTATTACCTATAAGACTGTTTACCCCACAGGAGAATACTTGAGTTGACGACAATATTAAAACAGCGACATAACCGTTTTGATTCGATTCTCTTCTTTAGGCAAAAAGGATTATTCAATTTGTAAATGTCGTATTTGCAGTTGTGATAGATTTGTAAACTCTTGTAGACAGACTGTTAGCCAGACTTGCAGGAAGGGTAAGGTTTCTTCATTAAAGAAATTTTGGCCTTTTCACATATGCAAGAGCTAATATTGGAAACCGTGAACTCGACTGATTTTCACCAAGCAAGACTGTTGTCAGCGTATCATCAACATCTGATGATGTAATAATAAATTATTTGTATTTGCAGATATTAGTTTACAGTCAATAAAAAAGCAAAACAATCAAATCTCTCATTTACATTCATGATTTAATCCTAAAAACTGCCCCTACCCTTAAAATTAACGCTCGACGTGCTTTATAGCGTTTACTCAATCAGATGGATATCTAACCCATGAGTGTGAAGCAAATCGTAAGCTTTCTTAAGTAGACTCGGAAGCCCTGTTGTACTATGTACATTATTTTTTACGGATGCTTCAAATCCCTTGTTACATGGAATCAGATGGAAACAAAAATTGTCATATTCCATTGGTACCAAGACAGCTAACTGCATCACTGGCCAACTTCGTTTTAGGCAAATACCGTCTTTTTGATTCCTGAATGCCTCCTCTTTGCCTTCAAAACTCAGGTATTCTACACGACTCTTTGGACTCCTTGCACACTATCACCCTATAAACCAGTTATCAGAGCTTAACATAGAAGGTCTGGAAATGGAAGCTACAACCTGTTTACCTGACCATATCATACACACCCACGTGTTTTCCTTACTAATGGAAGATCAATTAGTCTAGTGTAAACAATTACACTTCGGTTCAGACACAGAGATCAGGATAATACAAGAGGTTTGACCCAACATTTCTGGTGTTTGAATTATCATTCCTGTATTTAGGGGCACTATCAAATATGCTGAATCCCTGAAAATTCGTGAATGATCTACAATGGTGTTAAGTTCTGTGAGTACCCCTGCGTTACTCCTCAAGGAATAATAAATCAACCGGAACACTTCTCCTGAGCTTCATGAATCTACAGTTAAAGTCATAAAATACCTTTTTGGGTAGGGATACCAAAAATGCTAACATGCATCAGCATGTAGCCTATCAGGTTGCATTATGGGAGAGCTTACTCACCTGTTTGTCTGCTCCGAGGAACTACGGTAACTTGTAACGTAATACAACACACATCATCACCTTAAAACAAATTGCCAGATTAACAGATTTGTGTATAATCTTTCCCTATTTAAAACAGCAAGAGTCGGATTTCAATCTCATAAATTCATGACAAGGGCAGGCTAAAGTTTACTTGTACAATGCGCTAAATGCTGTGATGTATAGTTGTCTCGGGCAAAAACAAATGATTAACGTAAATGTCGGTATCCTGAAGTGTAAGGTCATGCACTCTGCTGCTGTTTGAAAGAGAGATTTTTCCTTTTCTAACAAATAGTAGAACCGAATCAATCTTATTTTCTACATTATGTCTGCTCTCGAAAAGTGAAAACTTATCCCTTTTTTCATTAGCTACTTGCTTTACGTTCCACGAGAAAGCATTTGTAGTCACGCATTGAATCTCCGTGATTGGAGTTGGCCGCACTATCATGTTGAACAGAGCTCGGCATTTTACCAAAGCATAGTTTGAATTTCTCTAATGTTCAGTGTTTGAAATAGATGTTGGGTCCCTTTGAGGTAGCTGAACAACACTACCATCGAGAAAGTTTAATTTCTTACCATTTGATGGGCCCAAAGAGCTGGTAATAATGAAGGAACATGGAAATTCTAAGTAATCGATAAGATCTTAGAAATTATACTTTAAGATTTATTAACAGATTAAAAGCTACCAATATCATATTAATCTTCTACTTATAGGAGGACATTGTGAAAGAAACATATGATTTAGAGGAGATAAAATAGCAAGATCATTAGCATTTGCAATCAAAACATTTGCAAGTTAGCAATAGTTTGAGAAAAACGTCGACATTGTGTAACCAATAGACTTTCAGAATTTTATCCTTGTAGGCAAGAAAAGGATTGCAGAACATATCAAAATAATAGGTATACGAAGGCAAATTACTCCAGGAAAAAGCAAAATTATTATAAACGTAGGAATGTAATGACTGCAAAGATTTATGCATTAAGACCACACAGGTAGAAGAAGTCGAATATGTTTGGTAAGCTAAAAAATGGAAGGATCTCATTTTTATATATACTTCAGAAGATATCATACATGTCTTTCATTTTCTTCATTATTAAAAATTGCGTAGTATCTATAACCCAAGATTTAAATGTAAAAAAGGTAAGTTGTAACATTGAGATAAGAGTTTTCCATGACCTATTGGAGAAAGCTTCCATAGAATCACAGTAAAATAGAAATAACCACAAATCTGATAAGAGCCAAACCGCAAAGGAAATGTAGTTTTCTCTTATCTCTACGGCTGGATAACAACTAAAAGCAAGGGCTGTTTCCTTAGGCCATTTTTGCAAAGACCTCTTCTCACCTTTGTAAGTGTTTCATTCTGCGGAATACCAGTGAAAGAGGGCTTTCATTCCTTATATTGATTAACTGAGGAGGATTACGGTTTGCTAAAATTCTACACCTTCTACTCGGTTCGTTTGTTATGGTTTAACTAACTGCTGATTAGCGTTTTGTGTAATTTCAACGATAAACTAACAATAATACTTCTCTATAACTATGATACTGTTCACTAAAATTTCATGACAGGGGTCTTGCAAGCTTCTACTTTATAATTTCCGATAGTTGTATGATGTTGTATCCTGATTCCTGTTTTATAAAGAGTAAATTTTGAGTGTTGAAGAAGCTGTTGCCCAAAAGAAAAATGAAGTACGGAGAAAGATGAGAAACGTCCAACTTACACTTGACAAGGCTTCGAGACCCTTGAAGATTGGAAATAATTGTTCTGGATTGCGTGAACTCACATACAAGCCATGCAGTGTTAATTAAACAGAAATATCGTCTGACACCACGAAGATTCTCAAAAAATGTGATACGTTCATACCCTGTACGAGAGACGACGTCAAAGATTCTCATTGATAGACGATGTGTAATATTTACATCAGAAAGTCATCCCACAACTTCTGCCTCACAGCATGTTCTAAATTGGTATTTTATAAATCCAAGAGTTATCCCACATTGGACTCATTAATTGACTTAATTATTACAGATTAAAAATGGCTTCTCTAAAAGTAGGGAAAAACGTTAGAAAGATTCAACTGACTGAGGTATTGGCTGATTTTAGTTTTTAAAAGCAATCAGTACCCTAATTTTGCTGACTTTCTGCTCTACAGTTGTCCCTCATGATGAATCATCTTGACTGAAACTATCTACTGAGAGGTGATTGTCAAATTAACAATCCCATTTGTTTTAGTTGATTACTCCGGCACTCACGTCGTAACGTATACGGCAGAATAAAGATGATAGCACAGCCCCAGATTTGGCTTCTTATTATGCCATTTCTGTCTAATCTTCTCCCGTCGCCTTGGTCTCCTAACTCAAATTATAATGTGCAAAATCACCGTAAGTTTCCTTTCAGATGCAATTCACCGATAATGTGCATGACTTGTCAAGGAGACATGAGAGACTGGTGACTATATATTATTCCATTTTACAGACAACTACAGGTATATGCAAACACTACCTTTTAAGCATAACGCGAATAAATCTAATATCTACAGTAAACGCTGTGTCTCTCGTCCAAGACCCTCTCACGTCACTGGACAGTATCTCAATGTTGAAATTTGGCAGCCACTTCTTACTCACTCTTGCAGCATAACACACACAATTTCACATATTGACACATACACACACCTACTAGCGCATACAAAATACGTATTACACTACTTCCACCCTGTTTCATAAGATATGAATTGTAACTATGTACACGTTGACCACGGATTAACCACAACTGTCTATGATTTTTCAAGGTAAAATCAATGAGATTATAAAAAACAGGAGTAGCAGCTATTCAATATCTTTAAGTCTCTCCAGCATAATTTAATGAGAGACATGGAGCGTATCACGACCATGGTCTGCTCAAGTACTTAAACAGATCTACGCAAAATGAAAATCCATTTCAAAGCCACACGTAACAAAAGACAGTTACATAATAATTGAAGAACCTGAATGCATTGAATCCTTCCGTGCCATGAAGAAGAAGCCACACCGCTGTTCAAACCATGACCAACTTGTGATGATTGATGCTCCCAAAATGTAACCACAGCACAAGAGGTCGAAGTAACATAACTAAAATCCTTGTATCTATTCATCCGTTGCAAACATACATAACCTTTCTAGACCAGTAATACTTCTTTTAAACCAAATCATAAAGAGTACAAAACGTATCATAGCAGCTAAAGCTACCTGGGTATTTACAAACTGACAGCGCAGACGATAATTTATTTGATATTGGATTAGATAAGGTACATTACCATTTCAAAGAGGTGATACAAATGCACACGTGGAAACAGCGATGGTTCATTGCAGACCCTGTAGCAATTGAATAGAGAGAGACCAAGTGAAACTATCTACATTTACAGACTTTCTATATCAATCTTAATTGGTATCTTCCACTCCCTATTAGGGTCATTTGGAGATGGATCTGTTTTGGAAACTAGTTGGTGTTGTTCTGCTGATCTTCAAAGGGATTGATGGAGGGAAAGAAAACAAGATCGCACAGGAAGGAGGTAAGGAAATCCTTAAGTAAATAGATTTGATCTGCAGTAGAAAAATTCCTCCCGTAGTTGTCTAGCTGATACTATTAGCCGTGGCTTATGTATATGATCTTCACGCTGCAAGGGATTGTTGAAATTCCTGATGCGCTGAGACAAGATCACGGAAAGTTTAGAATGAAATTGACGTGATCAAGAAGGTGGGAGAATCCGCAGTCCGTTTTACTTTGCAGGAGCACGCAACTTTTTCTAAAGGGTCAATGGGATAAAAGGTGTCTTATATGTGAGATATAAGATGGATGATATACAACTAAGTACTGTCATTTATTTCGCGTTGACGTCACATAAACGTTGAAATTCCCTCTGAGAGTAAAAATACGCCCGGACAAGATATTATATGAACACTTAAAAAACATAAAAGTCAGTGCTTGTCGTCTAAAGTCACCAGTCTCCTTGCCTTGCCTTTTTGAATCGACCGGTCAAGCTACTAACAAATTCCATCTTTAGTAAAATTCCTATTCCAGGAGTTGGAATATTGCGTGACTCATAGGGGAGGGTACATTTTTATGTCCACAGTTCATGGTGAGGTGATGATGTTTATCCAGTCATTCCTGTACGTTCGCTTCTTGTCTTCACAATCTCTAAACCTTTGGAATATCTCACCTGGAATATCTTATCTGAAGTGTTTTAATGAGCTCTTATTGAGTGCTCAAGATAAAATTATGTACTGTGATATAACATATTCCAACAAAGATAACTATGATTCGTGAAAACTACGATGATGCTTTTACATGGGGCCTATGTAGGGTCTGTTTTTTAACTTGTGTCGATCTGTTTCAATATGACTTTATTTGTAATAAATATCGCTGATGAGAAATACAGTTTTTAAAGACAATGTATTAAGTTCAATATGTGTCTTCCCTGTCTAAATTTGACAACACTAAGACAGGTTGAATGTTCATGCAGCTTTCCTTTGCTTTCCTTTACCGGCAATTATACTCTCCTTTCTCTTTCAATATCTTTTTACATGAGGAAACGTTGTGACTCCTTCGCCGCAGTCATTGAAAAGTATAAAAATAACTCATTAATTTATTATAGAGGTAATATTAAAGACATTTAACAATGGTGATTTAATCATTAATAATACTGAGCATTAACAACACTCATCTAGCTGACCGATCAATGTTTAAATTTGGAGATTTAAATACACTCAAGATGTCTGAGAGGGGACCACAGAAATGACTTCAATGTTTCAAGTTAAACAGTCATTTATGTCATGAGAACAGGCTCTCCATTAAGAACGCTTGAAATCAATTACGAAAATAAAAAACAAATAATACATTAATACAAACAAGTGTCGCTACTTAACTTTCCTTTTTATTTTAAACTTGTTTCTTCTAGTTTTAGCAACGGCTTATGCTTGTCGACCAACACTAAAATAAAGTGCGAATTTAGTGGTGCAGCGACAGTTTCATGCCCTACTGTAAGAGGCCTCCAGTGTTTAGGGCGCGTTAAGAATTGGACCATAGCCTAAATAATGTAAGAAAAAAGGAGACCTGGGATAGTATAGTAAGAATCACAAATAGGACAGCAGTTCCTGACCCCCCTGCACTTTGAGCTTATTTTTTCGTAATGGAAATGTGTAACAAGTAGACAGCCCTACAATCTTTTTTAGCATTAAACTGTACAGTTAAGTTGGGAGAGCACTATTTGCTAAAGTCATCTTGCAAGAATCAAGGAAACTAAGATACCCAAATTGCAGAATATTAGTAACAAACAGAAAGTGATAACTCACGAGATTCTCATGGTTATATTTTATTAACTTCTGTCATATCGATGGTTCGATCATGCATTTGGTGTATAATCTTCAGTTGCAAGCGCTAAAACGTAGAGTAACATGATGCTTATACACCAAATGAAATAACTTGGACCCTACGTTTAGAACGTTTCTACATCATTTTCAAAGGTAAAGGAAAACGCAATCGAAAGAAAAATTACAATTATAAGAATGCAAAGTTTTTTCTAAAAAGAGAAAGGAAATAATTATCTTCAAGAAGAAACAACAAGATTTTTTTGTCGAAGAAATTCAAAGCTGGTTTTAATTTAGCCAATATTAGACTTTCTTTAAGCAACAGACAATATTCAGTCGGTATGGGTATTGTGATAAGAAAGTTCCAGTTTGAAATCGAGAAATGCGTTCTGTAATGAGTGCAGTGTTAGAAAATACTAGAGACAAGGGAATTAGAAAGTTTCCTGGGCGGAAATGAAACAATCAGATTAAACTGCAAATTAATGAAATCATAGAGTAAAATATAAGGAACAGTTTTGTGTTCTTTCAACAGTAATAATGTTGTTGAATAGTAAGCTGTATAAACAAATGGAAGTAATGTCTCTCCTTAATGTACTGTATAATTCCGCCAAACCATTTGTCACAGTTAGGTATTTGATAATTTTCTAAATCTACAGCAAGCCAATATTCAATGCATTTGTAAAATTAAAGAAGATAGCCATTCCATTATTTACAATGATGCGTGCAAACGTTTTTTACCAACGTTAATTAAGGGTCCATTTCTTTCTACACTTCTCACTTTTCTGTGTTTTATTTCGAGACAAGAATATTACCCTTATATTACTTCGATCAGATTCCGTCTCTCATTTAAAGTCGGTCACGAAGCTGAGGGGGGGGCGAGGGGGCCGCGCCCCTCCTGAGAGAAATTTCTATCATTTACCGCCCCCCCCCCTGAGCAAAATTATAACCGTATTTTAAAGCGTAAAACCAAAGGCTTAGCGGAATTTTATTTGGACTTGAT
>JAAAKL020004730.1:0-18776 GCA_010016065.2 Carybdea cf. marsupialis auct. non (Linnaeus, 1758) | reverse complement strand
TTAATCATTTGCAGTAGTTGATAGCTCTCACAAGGGAAAAACGCAACAAGTTGTTTCTTAATCATTTGCAGTAGTTGCTGTTGTTTGAATTATGAACTGAAAACTGCAACGCCTTTCAAAATTGCTTTAATTGAGGCAGATAAAAGAATTTTCCGGAAACCCATCCGACTATCATTTAGGGTAGGGATTGCTCATAATGTATCTGGCAGTATCTCACTCGTCCTTTGCGAGGTACAAATCCATCTGTTTCAAACTATTGTTAAGGAACGGAAAATTTTTTGGAATGCCCAAGCCTGCAGGCAAAAGTCAGTTTGAATATTTCCAAGTATAAGGCGTTCTCGTTTACTTACCTGCAAGTAATCAACGTTTCAAAGGTGATGTTTTGGGAAAACAGTATTGGATGCCGTTAACCTATCTAGGTTTGATTCTTGAATAGTGCCGTTTAAATTTCGTGAATACGTTGCTGTAACCACAATGTGGTCGACTTTCCTAGATTTTCTCGTACATCTCCCGTTCTAAATAATAATGTAAGAATATTTTCTAAACTTAGACTCCCCATTTTTATGCAGTTTGTTACGAAAATCACTTGGGATGAAATAACTAGCGGCTGCAGTAAGAAATATAGGTATCTTACCTTCTCAATTTAGGACCGTTTGCCAAACATTAGGGAAGTCAGCTGATTTTTGATGAAAAATTTCTTCGTTCAGCAATGTACCTGTCGCCCAGGTATTTAATTCCAAAACAAACATATAATACAGTCGCAATCAATTTGGCTAGGATCTAGTCTCCTCTTGTTAATCAGGAATGGGTGTGGCTAGGTTTAAACATATGAAATTGATCTCCTTTGATTGGTAGCAAATTTGCGTTACATAGAATCGCTAATCAAGAACAGAAGATGTGAATGATAAGATTTTCAAGAAAGTCGGGATCAAAGTGTTGAATTATTAAACAGGGTCAGATTGTCAATTCCATTTTAATAGTTTCCGCTCTCAGGGAGGTTGCTGACCGCAAATAAATACTGATGCGCATTTTATCATGCTTGTTGTTAATGGCAAATCCTATTGCTTACGAATGCAAACGGATGAAACAAGGGGATTGATGAGTATTTCACATCGACGGATTCTCCCGTCGATACCTACGTATGAGAGCTCAACTGTTCGAGCAGCTGAGCAACCTCTATGAATTAGAGTGAAAGTGGCCGAGTAGACCACAGTCACTTGTATACTCTTCACGTATTCCTCAAGCATGTTCAGCGTGACACATGTGTGACAAGGCTGGGCTATCCAAAAACAGGTACAATCCATCCGACGGGTTTCTTGAGTTTCCGTCTCGCCAATTTCCCTCACATGGATTGGGTGGGCCCCGTGACTATGGTAAAGAGCAGTTGACAAAGCTTCCCAGCGCTGGAATTGAACCCGGGTGGGTGATTTACAAAGAAACCATTTCGACCACATGGCCACACGCTCACATATATCATTGGATATTCACATTGTTCTTTATATCCCTTTGGTTTTTCTTCAGCAGTCTTGATTTTCAAAATTGATGTCTTCCTTTATAGCCTGTGGCTGAGGAACCGTTCACTTTCGATATGGAGTTAGATGACTTACCTAAGGATAAACTGAAAGGTGAGACTTATTTTTGACGGTGTTTTACAAATTCAGGTCAACTGACGAACCAATTACATAAGTGGTCTTCACCGGGGTGATTTATTGGATGGTTGGGTTATCTAAAGACATGTAGCTTACAGATAGTGGCATTTGCAAGAGATGATACATTTAAGAAGTCCATATTAAGGAGGATAGGGGCGGTTCAAGTCCTGATGTTCCTACAAAATGGAATTTATTAGCGGAGTAGGGGGCAGGGGGGTTCCTATGGACGTCATAAATGCTTAGTTCCAATGGACATTCCAGCAAGGTCCATTAACGTGCAAAGGAAACTTCGGCAATGAATGTAACAGGGTAAGGGATAACTGGAACACGTAGAACTTGACTCATGATACTTTCGCGTTACTTGTATTGATATAGTTTATTTGGTTACACGATGTACAAGGAATTCCACTAATGCAGGCTGTATATCCAATAGTGTTACACGATGCTTTTTTAAGTTCAGCGATATTATGGGAGTTTTAAGCCGGAAAATCTGAGTAGTTCTATGCAAACAAAGTGCGCCATTTACGAGACGAAGAGTCCTGTATTGGTTAACCAAGAAGTACAGGTCCGTATTCATAAGGGTAGCTTCAGCTCATCCAGCTCTCATTACATTCTGATCTTGCGATCATCTCCGCAAGGTCCTATTCATAAGGGTCGATTAACGTTAAGTCTTCGCTTCGTTGCTAAGCGTATCGAAAGACAAGATTGGCAGAACTATAGAAGGCTTAAACCTGGTCGCGACCAGTTTTAAGCTATTTTTCTTCTTTCGAATTCAAACCTCGAAGCTGCCGAGGACAAAATAGCGTTCATGATTGCCTTTCAAATGCGGAGGGAAAAGTATAGAATCGAAGGAGAACCGAAAAAGATCTGTTAGATGTATTTAATGACGAGGAATGCTTACGGACAAATCTATTTGACAAGACAGAGCTTGAGTTTAAAGACGATCTTGTACGAAGTTGTGAAGGGAAGGAGAACGTGAAAGGCCATTCGTTCAAGTACAGAAATTTTCCAACTCTGAGATTTAATGTAGCCTCAGGTTTATTATAATTTACATTTGAGATTTTTATCTTAGCCTATAATATGTGTACTTATTTGGAGACCAAGTAAGATCCTTGATAGGCGTTTGTGGACTTTCATGGATTTTGAGCTCGTGGAGGGACTGATGGATTTGTTTCATAAGGTAGTTGCAACGAACGATTGCCAAAATCGTTGCTGTAGTGAGTTGTGATAATTGTCGTATTTAACTTGTTAGGAGGCCTTAAAATCTCTGGTAACTGTGCTTTTGTATGTAGTCATCGTAGTCATATTTAGATGATTCCCGCTTGAGAATCATTTCGTGCGATGTAAATGGTATGACTGGGATAACCGCAGCAGTATGAAAACGCGACAGTAAAATGTTACAGGAGACAGAAGACGATGACTCAGTAATAGAGTTTTGAAAAGATAGTCAGCTTGCCTGCTTTCTTGAAGAAACCTTTGACTTCGCATAACCTGAAGAATGATTTTAGATAGACCCAGAACACAGTATCAATGACCAAACATTCCCTACAGATTTATTCTGCCTCCTTTGTTTAATCGTGTCACACTGCAATTAATTGTTTCAGGAAACCTGATCCAGTGCCAAAAGTAAAAGCATCTTGTCAACAATGTTTTTCTACTTTGTTTTCGCGAAGGAAAGCACGTGTATTCTAGAACTTATCCCAGGAAAGGTTACGAAACCTAATCGACCTTATAAATAGCGTTTTAGGAGAAAGATGAGCTAAAACTAAAGTCGATGTATTAGGCCCAGGATAAGAGAAAGCTTAAAGTAATCTAAGCTACCCTTTTGAATGCAGGCCACAGAGCTCACAGAGACTGTTGATGTTGTAAGATTATAAGATTTAGGATCATTTCTTCCAGGTATAAAAATTGAACAAAATAGAATTCATTTTCATCAACGTCCGTCTATACTTCCTTATCATGGGTAGATCGTCATTGTCAAATGTTGTACTTCTTTTACGTTTTTAACTTTTAACATTTAGTTAATAATACAGCAAAATTGATTAGGCTCGAAAGATTGAAGGTGTGGACGCCTCTTGGTCAGTTGAAAGGGGACATTTAAGCGACCGGTTGTTTACTTCATCTCATAGGGGAACGAAACTGTTCACGTTTAGATGTGAGGTTCAAAGAAAGAAAGGATCAGGTGACATGCGTAAGAGTGTTCGACGTGCAATGACGCTAAGATTTCTGAATAATATTCTTTCAGCGAGAACATCAATTAGGAAAGCCTTCTACATTCTAGTTGTTCTAGGAAAGAAGCAAAAAATTTGTTCGTGGTGCAATAAAACTGCACGAAACAAGAAAACATTTTAGTGCTGAAAAGCTTTTTTCATCTGACACTCCTCAGAGTACAATATTGTCAGAATTGAGATTGAGAAGAAATCAAAAAAACTTATACCAAGCTGTGTTTTGTAAAGTAGCCAATCAGAGGTCTGACTGCTAGACTGGTGTTGTTTTGACCAATCTGTGTGTGTTGAACTGAATGGTTAGCCGAAAAGGCCCTGTGAAAAGACTGATTCTTTTTCTCTGAAAAGCAACGGCTTTCTTGCGTTGATGTGGATTGATTCGAGAACGGCTAAGTGAAAAGAAGACCTGGCTTTACCTATTGTACGCATAATATGTAAATAATAGGTAAAGCCACGTCGACTATTTGTACTGTCAGGAGTGTCAGATGAAAAAGGCTTTTCAATACTAAAATGTATTAGTTGTTTCGTGAAGGAAGCAAAATACCATCCTGTCATGCGATTGCCAACTCATCTGACAAAGATAGGAGTAGGAAAAAGCTCAGTCTGTTCATGGCAACACTTAACCATAACTTGATGTATATAAAGACCCATGGAAGCACCATTACTGTAGGTTAATGAGGCTAAATGCTACAGTTTGTTTTCAAAAAGAAAGCAACACATAAGAGAAAGGTAAATAGAAAATTTCATGTCACAACGAGTGCCCCATGCTGCTAAATGCGGTTTTCATTCCACGAGTGGCTGTGAAAGAGTCAAAATGAATTTGAAAATCTACGAGCTGTATAAAGCCAACAGTGTGAGCAACATTGTTTTGGAACTGCTACATCAGCTGCAAAGTTGCAGTTATTCCAAGGACTAAGATTTTGGATCTACCAAATACAAATGCAAATGTAGCTTACTCCTCTTTCCCGGTGTCAGATGTAACTCCGACAGGAGCCAAAAGATCTGCATGCCACATCGATTACCCTACGAGATTTTAGTGCCGTGTTACAGAAAATCACTGAGCAGACGAAGAGAATACATGTTATGTTTAAATTCAAGTAACTATTAATAGACATGGATTACTTTTGAGGGATTCATGCTACGATAAATGAATTTCATGTAGATAAAGACACAAAAGCTCAAATCTATGTATGAGTTTATTGATAGAAAATATCGATGACTTCAATAATGTAGTATTATGTATAATGTAGTATGACAAAAGTAGGACAGACCGAAAGCTATGAATGTTGATTGTGATAAAATTTTGTAGCACCACCAACCGAAAGCGCTACAAATATGCGTTTAAAAATCAAAAAATGGTAACAAGTGCTCTCTATGGGCACCTATCATACCAGTTAACCCAAGTTTACGATCTGCTTTACTATCGTAGTGGAACAACATGTTTGTCCCGGATTGAAATGTATATTCCGAAATATCGTTCTTGCAATCAATGAAGGGAATCATAAATACAGGCATTAAAACGATTGTACAAAGCGTATTTGCAAAACGAGGTCGCACTTGAAAATTCTAGTTTTCGCAGACCTGTAAAGTTTGTCTCATCTACCGCTTGCAACCCACGTGAAACCTCCTTGTCACCAAAATGCTTATGATGAACACATTCAGTTATGAGAGCGATGGTTAATGCTGCGAAAATACACCAATAATTTGGAGGTAAAGTCTCTGGCACGTTGTTTAACTGTTGACTCGGGAATTTTATACCAGGTTTGTTGCAGCTTGCACGGGGTTGTACTCTTTGAAATCTACCATTTGGATGCGCCCCTTGACTTTATTAACTGTAAAAGGGAGCTGTATCATATCGTTCTCACAGTGCTATGTTAAGAAAATTGTGGGGAAAGAAGTTGTGGTTGCTACTCAGGTATGAAATCACAACTCAGCACTGTACTTCCAACTTATTTATCTTCCTTTCACAGAACTTATATTTGCAGAGACTAGGCGGTGGTAAGTACGTGTTTTGACGTAACTACGCCCCTCGCCTGCTCTGTCTGAAACTCTTCTGTCTTTCTTTCACAGAACTTTTATTTGCAGAAACAATGAGGTACTGCGGTAAGTGTATTAACTCCAATGCCTTTATATAGAGAGGACAACATCCTTTGGGGAGGAATAAGTAATCAGAATTACAAATCTCGCTACCTTTCGTCTTATGAGAAATAGTAGTGTCTTGCTGCCGAATGGTTGTTTGTGCCTAGAACTCATCGCATCCAAAGCTCTTACTTCATAGAAATGCTTCAGAAGTTAAAGACATGTCAGTACCGTTCTTGAACAAGGCCTAGTCCTTTGAATTAACGACAATGTGTTCTCCTTTTTGAACTATAGGTGCCATACCTGTGATAACCATAAACTTTTAGCATCCACTGAAAAACTATATTTGTATCGAAACCAATTGTAGCTAGATCTTCAACTTAATTTTGGGAATCTTTAGAAGGATGCAACATTGGTAGAGGGTCGAATTAGTGAGGTTTTCTCAGTTTTGCCCCAGGGAAAAGGACTTGTGTCATAATTCTTAGTAAATTCCATTTTTATCCCAGTCCGATATAGGGGCAGTATAGATATTGAATTTCTTGTTGTTGAACCAGTCTGCTAGTATCGCATGTTCATGTTGTTAAGAATTCAATACCTTGTATTTCAGTATTAGTTCCTAAGATGATGATGAAGTTGTTCTTTACACCAATTCATGCAGGAATGAGATTATTAAAAGGAGATTTCTCAGTCGCTCGAAAGATGTATTAACATACTAAAAAAGTTACGTCCGTAAAAGGGAAAGGTACATGAAGCTCGGAGAAAAGGAGAGGATCTTTTGTCATTTCAATCAGGGTAGCTATAGATTGTAGGAGATCTAGAAAACGGAGGGTAAGCCACAAGGGAAATCAAAGAAATCAACTAAAACGGGGAAAAGCACAGCAACTACATGCCAGTCAACCATGCAATTAGGAATATTCTGTTTATGTTAGTCGGTCGAAATGAAAAATCAAGTACGTTTATTTCTAAATCCCCATGCTCTGACTTCCATTTCTCTTAATGTCATCAAGCATTGTGCACTGCAAGTCAACGACCAGGATCATTCAAGGAAATGTACAGCTTACTGAAGAGGAGAAAAGACACATTTTTACATCTCATGGCAAACCGCCATTTGATTTTGTATCCACCCAGTTAACACCACTAGCCCGTCTTTGCAGCAATAAGAAGGAAACTAAACATATGGGAGTCAAAGGCATATTATATTTATTACAAAGTGCATTGAAGATTCTATGTGGAGAATTATGCCGTACCTGTGGCATCGTTTTCCAACCATGTCCACTCCCCACCCCCAACTAATATTTAAAAGCATCATTTCCGTGGTCATTTCTGTTACTTGCAGTACTGTTGGCAATATACATTGCTAGTTAAGCATGCTTTGCATGTCTTTCGAAGTGGAGTACTGATTTCATTCAATGGCTCTGTTCCCCAATCGAGGGTTGGATTTTCGATTGTGTGCCAGGTGAATTGCTTCCAGATATTTCAATCCTGGTCACTGGCTGAAGTTAGCGAACCATAATGTTCTTGGTCTTCCTCTTTTCGCATTTGCTTTTCCCTCTACAAGTGTGGAGTCTAAAGAGTTCTTACGAATTATATGGTCAAAATATCCTAGTTTCTTTGTTTATATGATATTAAATAGTCTATTCTAGATGTTCTTTTGTCACACTTATGTAATTGTGACCCTTTCCGTCCATGATATTTTCAACATCCTCCAATACATCAACATTTCACAGGCATCTACTCCTTTACTCAGTTTTTTTTTGTACATGTTCACGTCTCCGCACCATACACGAGAGAGCACCAAACACAACACTGAAGAATACGCTTCCTTGTATCTAGTGATAACTTTGTCGAAGTGAGCCAATAAATTTAAAACAGTGGGGTAAAGTAAAAACAACTCCAGACCTACTATAGACGGCACAAATATAGGACAAGTGTTAGAATGCATATATCGCGGATAAATGAGCGACGAAGACGATAGATATGAAAAGGAGACTGATAGATATGAAAAGGAGACTGATAGATGAATAGCAATAGCCAGTACAACAATCCTGAAAATGAGTAAGGCGCTTACTTCAAGAGTACTGGTAAAGTTCAGGTAATGTTCAATTTGCGACAAGGTATTGAATTTGCCACTTGAAGGGGTCAATCAAGCATGATAGCTGTTTCACTACCGTCAAATACTTGCCCATAGAGCCATTACCCGGGATATATCTAAGGGTTACAAGGACTCCAAGGGTTGGGGCGTCTGATGAACGAAGGGTATATGGCATGATATTAAAGCAACATTTGGCCGTCAGTACCGCCTAGCCTTATGCTTACATCAGCATTAACCAGGTATTGTAAAGTCCCCGGTTGTAGGTTGATGTATAAGAACGATCTTTTTGGCTTTTATATGCGTTTTAGCCGTATCTTGACGTACTTACATCATGCTTATTTTTTGGTACACCTTTCGTTCCATCCGTAGGGCAACCACGATGATGTGACGTATCAAGATGGATGACGTGTTGCAGAAATATGGGGCATTTTTACCTTTTGGCAGTTTGCGAGTACCAGGGATACATAATTCTCGCTTGTAATAGTGACTTCCAAAATGTTAAATGCGTAGATGCTATAGTAGCATTTGTAAAAAGACTATTTACATTTTTGACTAAGGCAGATACTCTTGGGGGAATCCAGTACATGCTACCACAGTTTGGCAGCTGAAAGGTGACGGGATGTCAGGATCAAGCGTTGCGGAGTCCGTTAGAACCAAAGATTCTAAGTTAACCTGGAACCCATTACCAAAGATCCACAGGATATATTCATCAGTGTAGTTATCCGAATTGGCCAATGATTATATGATGAGAAGGAACTGGCATCAGTTTGCCTAAACTCATATTTTTTTAGGATAGCCGATGGTGTATGAAATAGGATTGGGGAAATCTTATATTTGAAGTGGCCTATACTTGCGAATTTATCAGCGTGTTGGCCAATAGCATTCAATTTGCTACACCATTAGTCAATAGCAATCATATACCAACCGTTTACGGTCATAGTAAGGTCAAGCGGTCGCTTGTTGCTATTCTATATCAGTGCATTGTGATGGTGCTGTACTGTTAGCATTGTGGTTACAACGTCGTCACCATCTCGGTTACAATGTCGTCACCAGTTTCAAGATGACTTGTATCCACTTTTTTATTCCGTGTTTTGGTACAGAAAGAATATCGTCAGGTCTTCCGTGTGTGGAATTATTTCATCATTCGATTTTAAAACTGGCAGAAGATAGGTCGATTATTCATTCTTGATTAGCCGTATCTCTGATGATAAAGGAAAATTGACGATGACGGAGGAGTTCCGTTAATTGATAGGTTCCAAAGAAATGGCGTACCGGATCAGTGTACAACGGGCTGGTCTCGAGGAGTGAAAAGATCGCCAGCAACCATGGGCATTTGTACTAGAGTAAACAAGTCTAAGAGGGTTTTGCCGTCCCTGCGAATAGGTATAGGGGATACAGTTAGGGAAATTAGAACTTTTGGAATGTAGGGCATAAAAAGAAAACATGTTATCCGTTTTTTAGGTAAGAAAAGCAAGAGATAATATGAACAGATTTAAAAGAACCAACGAAATCTTTGTCGTTGCGGTTCTCCAGCCAGTGTACTTTACTGCCTTTGTTGTAAATGACCAGAGAGCTCGTTGTCGTGAAGAGATACGAGTTTGCCATAGTAATGCTTCGGTTTGATCGGCATAGTCAAGATATGTCGCAAGCAATGTATCCCTCCAATTGACGATCAAAAGTGATGAATCCCAAGAGATTGGTGTTTATGCCGGTAATCGAAGCATCGAGGTATTTGATCTATGACTAAAGAAACAGCAATTTAGAGGTTTGTTTTCTGATTTGACGCCCCCATAAATCGAAGGGAAGTCGTAGTATCGTCATTTGAGTAGTCGATCTATGAGATATGAACTTTGAGATTTTGTCATTGATAGGAGTCTTTTCGCGTATGTCAGATGGGTCTTAAGCAAATAGAGGTGAAGTCCCACAGGCGAGTTGTGTGTGTGATAAGCAAGCTTGTGTTTAGGTCGGTTACGATACTACATCGCCCTTAGAATACAATAGTTTTATGTACAATAGATCCTTTGACTTTTTGTAACATACTTTTGTTCAAACTGCGATGTACTGATTTATCAGCATAATAAACCACTGGTGTTATCATTTCGTAGCATTAGGCGGCAAGTTGCTAGCCTTGTTTACAAATAACCAAGACAGTTTTGACGGTTTTCCGTTTAAACGTTCTTACCGATGGTGTGTCTTTAGACAGGTTTTGTGTAGAATGGGGCATAGTTACCATTTTCTGTATGCTTTTATGCCGCCAATGAAGGGGGAATGCAATTGCCCGTACAGAGCATGTTGTGAATATAAAAAAGATGGCGTGCGTTTATGAACCTATATTACGGAAGACATATTCCCGACGACATCATTTTGTATAAAAGGGTATGGGATATGCAATGGTGGCAGCTACTTTTGATGCTGGTCTGGTAAGCACCTGTTTGGAATGCACGAAATTTGCGAGTGACCTAAGATTGCTAAGTAAATGATTGAATGTTCCAATTAGGTAGACGCAGTTTCCGTAAAAAGGATGTTTGTTATTCCAAAACCCGGGTTCCCCGTTAATGTCAGTGTTGATCGATCGATAGTTATCTCCACTCAGAGCGTATAGTACGGTGAGAGATAATCCCATCCCCGTGATTATATTAAGTAAGGAATTGCGAAGCGTACTATGTAGCGTATTCAAACTTCAGGAAGCTGCCCTTCTTAGATTTGGTGGAAGGGTAAGTCGCAATGTGTACAATACATTCTTAGTTTTAGGCTGGTTGCCTTTCACAAAACATACCATGAGGACTTGTAAGCTTTTCGACAAGACCACCTCTTCATGCAAAACAGTTTGCGTGCAATGTAACGAGGTTTTGTTTGTGGTGTGCTATTCTTAGTAGCCAAAGATTTTTGTCATCATAAATCTGTATCGGACGATGATATTGAGACTTCTTCCAGTGATGGAATGGCTTGGAGCGTGGACATTTTACTGATTTCCTATGAACTAGTTCGGTAATCAAGTGTAATTGTTTACCAGGAACACTCTCGTTAGATAATCCAATGTATATGAGAACTTTCGTATTCGCGAAAACGTTTGGCAGATGCAGTTTGACTCTTAAACTCGCTTATCTACCTAAGTAGAGAGAAACTCAGTGTCTTGGCTCTCCAGTTAGGCTCGTGAAGACGAAGCGTCTAACACTGATCACGTAATAGTGACGTGCATTTCATTCGAGTTTTTTTGCAAGTGGTTGGCGAATAGCGAATAGAGATGTGCAACGTCACATGCGAATTCAGGATTTCATTACCTAGGAGGAAACTGAATTGGTAATTCACAGAAAGGGTTAAAATTCTATACCTGTTTAACAGATGACTTACAATGCCGACGATTCACGTGATATTGTTTTGTTTAGAATCACACTTTTTCTAGTGGTAAGACATTATTGAGGTGCTCATGTACGTTGCATAGATCAGGAGAGAAACTATAAAAGCGGACAACTGGATGTATTTTTTTTAGAAATTTAGGCAGACCGACTTGTTCTTGCTTAGCAAAATGCTTTCGGCTTCCGCAAGGGTGTTGAATTGTAACAACGTACTATTTGGGGGAAAGTTTCTCAGATCAAGTAATGTTGCATATTAACGTCGTCAATGTAGACATTAGGGTTCGTAGTGGAAGATGGTTGTATATGACCTGATGTCAGATATGCACTATTTTGGAAACGCCAATGAAGTGCGGCTATGAACATGACTTAATTTCCTCATTGGCTCTGCTGCTATGGGTTTACAAGAGCATAAAGCATTAACGGGAATCATGGGAAGAAAGGTGAGAAAGAATAGTGTTAGACGGTAATAATATAATTACCAAAGCCTACCACTACTATTGAAGCAAAAAGCACATGTTATAGAGTCATCTGTATCTGACAGTACGTATGGCAGTGTTGTAACTAGCAGTTTTAGGCACGTATGCAAGTAATGTCTGTGGTGACAACAACTGTTGCCTCGTCTATTGTAATATGTTAATGCTTGGTATCTGTTGGCTAGGTCCATGCGAGAGACTACTCCCTAGTCCAACAGTTTCTCAGTTAATTGAGAGATGCCCGACCTACACTATATTGCTTACAAAGCACGTGTTATGGTTTTTCTGGTAATATATGGTTATTATGAGGATCGATGGCGTGCCTTTTGTAGACTCCCCCAGGATTGCATTGAACTGACTTGTTAGTGCCCTTAAGTGCTGTTACGATGTAGTTGATACTTGGAGGGTATTTCTTTCAAGTTTCCTGCCCATGGGCAATTTCCAAGAAAGTGAATTCGTAAACATTGCGTACGAAAAACATTTATTATTTTACATTGTCGACATTGGCGTGTCCCAAAACGGCACAGAAGAACCTACGGTGCCTGCTTAGGACTATTCCAATGTTAACACGACTATACGTGTGAGAACATTAAAAAAGCTGTGTTTACTGCTTCTTTGTTTTGAATTTCTTTAACTTAGTTAACTTGTTACTGTAGCATAAAGTTGTGTTTTTGAGGTTCGGTGGTAGGTATGTGTGGCAGACGAGCATTATAAATATCAATGTATCAATCCGCTTTCGTTTGTATGTAGCATTGGATATATTCATCTGAGGCTTTGAGCAAATTGTAGGTATTAGTTATAGTTGCAATCAATTACATGTCGTCTTTGAGGAGGTTGAGTTGATTGAGATCTAATGGATATCATACACCAGCCGTTGCTTTACATTGATGTTTTTATGAAGTATTGAAGTGTATCCGGCATTCTTTATCAAGAAACAACTGCGTCATCACCGTTTTTGCTTCAAACATAATTTAAATCACGAAACAAAAGTCATCAGATTTTGAACAAGATGATGGCAACTCTTGCAACGGGGGTAGTAAGGCGCGTAGAAGCGATTTACTTATAACGTAGCCAAGTAGAGAAGGGGAGCCGCCCAAGATGCTTGATTGCTGCTTCATACTTGATTGCTACTTCATGCTTGATTGCTGCTTCATGCTTGATTGCTGAGGAGAGAAGTTAATGCCAGTGTTCATAAAGCATGGGGTCACACCAGGTAGTCGCCAGAGATGTTTTAATTTTTTTGCTGAAGACTACGTCAGCTTGCTCGAAATAGTACCATTTGGGTGCAGGATTATTGCCCTGATATGTCCCTGTAAAGCTACTTTTCATTCAATCTGAAATTGATTATAGAACAAATGTAGAAGTCGGGGATAAAATACCTTTTTGTGCAAATAGAAACAGCGGATATGACTATATTGCATAAGCAAGAAAACGGGTTTAACGAAATGCGGCTGAATTTGCTGATATGCAGGAGAAGGAACGCGATTTTACAGTTGTTGTCACTTGCCTTTCGTGTTTTGGTTCTCTCAACTAAGATGATATCGTCACTCTCCTCGTTTTGACCATAGCCTCTACTTAACTCTTCGGCATCTGTTGCTCCTAATGGTTTTCCATGATTCTCCATCTGTACTTTCAGAATCTTGCTTTCAACGTGAGGGTTTCCATTTTCTCATTATTAAAAGAAGTCATTACCGTTATACCAGTTTTAATTACCATTGCGTAAAGCAGTGATTTACAATTTTTTCTGGGTTGTCGCCCCCTCAATGATCAAATGGATCTATCATCGCCCCCTTTCTATGACAACAGAAACAATACACCAAGTTTTGAAGTATTGTCATAGTTCAAGTAGCACATGTCAGTAGTAATTGTAAGTGTACTTTTAAACGTTAAATTAGTATCTCTCGCTCTCAATGTGGTGGTTGGTGTTGATAGCGTAAGGAGAGTTTCTTGATTTCGGGTGCAAATTCATTCAGGTTTTGGCGTACGTTTATCGGCCACGTCAAAACCATTCGCCCCCGTTGGGAAACAATTGTGTAAAGGATAATCTCTTGGCTTAGTTCTCAATCAGACTTGCTGTTTTTCGAATTTTAAGTCAAATATACCTCGTTATTTCCCCAAGCGGCATATCTAGCAACAACACCAGCCCCTTTTACAGGCAAATGTGTTCTTCGGTAAGAATAAGTGTCAGGGCTGAATTATTGACAGCACCAGGATGTATCGTATCGGGGAAAAAAGTGCATACAGTAGGAAAATACAGGTTGTTGCAATTGAGCTGGATTCTATTTCTGGCGATTCGAACGCTGTTCAGTTGAAACTATTGTTTTTACTGCTCACTTGAGCGAATGTTTGCATCATGTTATTCTTCAGATACTTTGACCTAATACTTCCTATCCTTTCACACAAGCTAGTATTCTTGGATCTGCTCAAACAGCATCTGATGAGGAAGAAGCAACAAAAATAGTAGAGGATACTTGAGTACATTTCTACTAAATGCTTTTGCATTGTCGGTAAAAAAGCACAGGAGAGGACTTTGGTCGTTGTGTAACATTGTACGCCAACATACCAGCTATTGCCACCTTTTTCTCCAGAATTGATGAGAGACGTATTCGACGATGGGTGACAAGTTGTTTGCCTGGGGAAAAACTAGTTTTCTAAGGGTCAGAGGGTATTCCACCCATGAGGAATTGTTCCTTGGACGCCCTCCTCCGTTTTTATTTCCCAGTTGAGAACTGCGCCGTGGCGAATCAACTCCCGAAAAGTTATTGAAAAGATGTTTACACTCTTACAAGCGTCCAGTGCGACATATCCCATGTCGTGTGCGAAGGAATTGTTTGGCATTACTAGAATGAAGTTGTACGCCATTATCTCAAAATCTCATTAACAATAGCATCCACCTGGAAACTTGTTTTGCACCATTTGGCTGCATTTTGAAATACCGCGAGCTTTTACTCTACTGTCGATAATCAAGTTTAGCTCTGGGCGCCTAGCTGGTATGCATTCTTGAAAAGTAACTTGCTTCAAGATTTGCGAGATGTATCTTGAGGTATCTTACTGCTTCCACTTTTACAAAATTTATAAGGCATTTGATAGTCATCAATAGAAAATGCTATTATAGACAGTTGATTAGTAAGAGGTGGAGTTTATCTCAGTTAATCAATCGGTTCTGACAGAATAAGCCCTCTTGGAATTATGAAGATATGGATGTGGACTACCTTAAACTCAATAGTAAGCCTATAATCAAAGCACGTAGGCTAAAGATTCTTCAGGAGAAACTACCCAGGTTATAGATGAATATCAATAGGTTTCTAAATCGAGTCTGGCAGCATGAAAGACAGCAAATCAAAGACTCGCAGAAAATTTGAAACACGCCGAGAGAAGACAACTGCTACATCAGATGAACTGGGTCATTTATGAAATAAGAGCATAGTTTCCGTGAGACCAGAAATCGTTGAGATATAAAAGAGGATAATAATAGGTCAATTGAGTAATTTCCAACAGACCTTTCCAGATGCTAGAAAAGGAATCACTCCACTGCAGAGAATTCTTAAGTACGAGAAGTAGATTACATCGATCCCCCGTAGAGCGAACATTAAGAAGAATCGCCCAAGTGTACAATATCCTTAAGGGGCCCTCGAAGCCTTGGAATGGACAGATGTTTAGAGGAGAAACATTTCAAAATCATGCCAAATGTCATTGCAAGCCATCAAAATCTGGAACCTCATGCTGCCAACTGAGTTCTAATAGATTTTCATTGTCAAACTTTAATGGCACTATCACTGTTTTACCAAGCCTCAATCAGTAAGAAATTTAGCAAGCTGAGATGGCTCACGTTGTTTTTATTAAAAACTGAATGTTTCTCAAGCCAGACTGACAGCTGATGCTCAGTGAAAGTTCCTGCAAATAAAACTTTGATAAAAATTGTACCATATATCCGGTTTTATATAGTAATATTTTCGCATATGAAGTACGGAGCATTCAACAGCAGTACCAGGACTTTTGCTCGTCTTACTCACCGTAAGATCCGTTATGAAAAGCTGCCTAAAAGTGTATAGTGAGGAAGCTCATAGCTATTAATTATTTTTCGATTGATGTTAGATGTTCCGTAGCATGTTTATTCCTTCAAGGTACTTGCAGTCACCTATAAAATAAATCTTCCCCTTGAAGCTTACAATAGACCCCAGCAACTATCTTTGTTAAGACGTACCACCCCAAACTGATTAGTGATCTGCTGAAGTACCACAGGAAAGGTGACTAAATGCTTTCTAACTTTAAAATCGGTCCAGCTTGATGTTTAGGGAATTGTTCTGTGATTACTGTACTGTTATAATAGCTGCCATTAATAAGTATCATTTTACTTGATGAGATGCACGACTTAACATTCTTAATCCCTTGCCCCCTGGTATTGAAATATGGCACAATAGTTGTCAATAAGGTTTCTCGTCTTTCTCGGGGTGTAATACGGGCAACATATATATCCATTGACATTCTACGCACACTGAGGCTCAGCGTTAGGATATAACAAATATTCCTACAATTACCCCCCCCCCCACCCAAACCCCCCTCCCAACTTTGAGTGTGTTAGATTTCACTGGTCGACAGTTTTTTGACCAAAATCTTACCCAGGTAATTGACACATGTTTCTAGTCTATTTTTACACGCTCATTTCAAAAATCAAGTCCGTTTCCTTCAATCACATCAGGTTTCATCGCTACAGATACATGGCTGTTATGGTCAAAATAGGCAAAATGTCTAATTTCATGGGGGAGGGGATGACATATTAATGCGATAAAAGACCTTTGTAACAGTGGATTATCGGCTGTTCAAATCCTACAAAAACACCAGTCACTTCAAACTCTTCACAAAAGCATTCCAGATTGCCACCGTCTGTTTACAACAACACAACAATCACTCAGGAAGTTGTCAGGTCCTATTAAAATGATAAAAGTTTAAGATAACTGAAAAACTGAAAAGAAAATCAAACATACAAATGTGTTTGTTTGACGTTTATCAAACGTTTGTAACAGCTTTACAGACATATAAAAGCTAAATTGCAGCAACAGTAAACAAATTATGAGACTCGAATATGTTCGTTCATGTTCATCAATCAAAGGCATACATCTCTTCTTTTTGGAAACTCGTTCTGTGTTTCTTCACTGGCTCACCTCTTTCGATACTCCAGCAGTAGTCTGCTAACATATTGGCGTTCCATTGTAGTGACGCAATATCCAAGCAATAGACATCCCAAATTTCTATCTCTTGTTGGTAAGAGACCATAGCTTAGTGGAAATAGCGTCGTGTTGCGCAATGCGGAGACCGTAGGTTCGATTCCCCGTGGTCCCACGATTTTTCACCTTCGAGATTTTATAGCACTGATGTCTACATTCAGTCATTACACCATCTCCCCTTACATCGTTCTTCCATCACCTTCAGATCCTGATGAAACCTTTCACCTTGTTCATTACCAAGATTACCTGGAATCTGCTCAGGAATACTACTTAGGAAACGTATCTTAATACTCCTATTGCACCCAAGCTGTTGGTAGGATCTCAGAATCCTTCTTACCAACTCTTTATAGTTCTCAGCTTTTCGATTACCAAGAAAATTGCGTACAACGTTAACAAATGCAATTCACGCCTCCTTTTCCTCCTTCAACATTGAATCAATAAAGCCCTCATCATTAATTTTCTTCCGTATTTAAGGACCGTCAAGAATACCAGCTATTAGTTTTTCATCACTAAGGCCTACAAATGACGACCTCAAATAGCCGAAAACACTGTCCTCGTTTTTCAAGCGCCTTGTCAAACTGTTCCATTAGCCCAAGTTTTATGTGCAGCGAAGGAAAAAAATGATCTTATCACGGCTGACTAATGCCTCATTTACAACGTTTTGTTCCCCAACTAAGAGATATTCTCTGACTTTCCAGTCCTTCTGAGTCTAGTGCTTATCGCGTGCCCGGCTATATCCGAGTAACAAAGAAAGCAGGGGAATTTGGTATAATCTGCCTGCTGGCCAAGTAAAAAATTTACCATTTTCAAGTCAACACGTATGACCCATCCATGCTGATCATATCCAAACAGAGACAGACAACACAATTTTTACCTCGCCGTAGATGTCCTTAGCATGCACAGAATGCGCAATAAAAATAGAACGAAAAACGTTACTCTTATGAAGTAAAACAAACGTTAGACTTCGCTTTGATGAGTCGATAAACAGACTCCACTCAGATGCATCGGAATGTTCGATGGCAAGCTTAGGCAGAAGATTCTCCACAATAGTGCAAAACACAAACGAGTCCCTCATGTGAAAGAATTGTCGATATGACCTCTTCCTTGATTTATCGTAAGAAACACTTGTTCCATGTGTCAACAGATTTATCTCTTTTAATCTTGATACTAAAATTTGAGATTGATCTTTTGATAGATTAAGGTCGCGAATTAAATCATTTAGGCATCAGACTGTTCAGGATCCTTACTAGAATATTGTTGAAGGGAATGGAATGGTGTGACTTGTCGTGGAGGTAATTCCCTGGGCACTGGCACAAGATGAAGATCCGAATGTGGAATAGGCAATATGGCAGATGGTAAGTTTGAATATTTAGTTTTGTGGCGATTCTCTTGGTGAAGCCCTTTGTTTTCACTAAGCAAAAGCAGCAGTCAGTGTTGTGATTTGACTGTTCACGCCATATCATACGTATTCCAAATTTTACGTGACAATTAAGCTTTTTCTTGATCCATGCATGAAGCAAGCTGTAACAAATGGAACAAACAACATGGGAACCCATGGCTTGTCCTGCTCTCGTAGTGGTATTCCAAAATGTGACAGATAAGCACTGATCTCTAAAAAACACTGGATCGAGCATCTTCCGTCTGAAAGTGAGGTCAGACTTTGGACGCCATTTCAGT
>JAAAKL020004729.1:0-16551 GCA_010016065.2 Carybdea cf. marsupialis auct. non (Linnaeus, 1758) | reverse complement strand
AAAGGAGAGTGTAGAAGATAAGAAAGTAACGCAAAACACGCAGGGTATCATAGATGATCCAAGATGGAAAGGAGAGTGTAGAAGATAAGAAAGTAACGCAAAACACGCAGGGTATCATAGATGATCCAAGATGGAAAGGAGAGTTTAGAAGGTAAGAAAGTAACGCAAAACACGCAGGGTTTCATAGATGATCCAAAATGGAAAGATGTCAGCTGATATCAATGAGCAGTTAATTTCTTCTACTTTTACTGTCTTTGCTTGCTTATTTTGACCTCCTTTTCACTAGAATTAACTTTTGAGAATTACAAACCATCAGTGGTGTAACTAGAGGTCTAGCTTGTCTTGCTGGGCAGGCGTCAAAGTTTTAAAAAATAGTTGATAAAAATTCCATATAAATTTTCTTAAATATTGATCTATTTATTGTCTAATAATTATCATATTATAAAGCTCTAACTGTTTTGATCGCTTTTGGAAGAAAATGGCCCACTAGACCATGATCAAATAAATGAGTCAGCAGTGCCAAGATACTACCAGGAGTTTGTCCTGGGTTCCCTAGATGGCATGGCCTCCTATTGTTTTTGACAATGAATCAATTGGCTAGCGAGTTATGCGCATGCCTATATTGTCTTATTTTTGAGCTCTACTCCTACCATTTTTGGGAGAAGAAGCTGGATGTTTCTTGTTGTATGGATATGTGAGTTTGCAGATTTTGTCCCAGTTTTTACAAGTTTTTATCAAACTGGGTTTCCTCTTTTCAATTTTACAATCAATATCTTTAACAATCATTGGGTGGCTGAAGAGGAAATCTGGTGAATTTTGGGACGGAAGGAGAGGAAATTTTTGCCGGTGCTGTTTTGCTACCTCGAAAACATAAGAAGGACCAGCTATTTTTATCATGCTACCCCACTGCATACTGTTGTTGAATAGATCATCTTGAATTTCACGTTTTAAGCTGTATTTCATATTAAAAGTGCTTGTGTTTAATTGTAATTGTTCCGATTTACCTGAGTAAGTCAGAAATAGACAAAATGTTTCTCCAAATATAAATTACTTTTTGGCATTTCGACAATATTTCTGTGATTACTGATTCTCTATCACTTTTCTTTGTTCGTTTCCTCTTTCTTGGCTTCATTCGTGGACACCTGTCATATTTCCGGTCAAGTTAAAAATTTGATTTTCTTTCGGAAAGAACTCTCTTGTTTGAATTTAAAAATGTTGCACCTTGAGGTTTGGATTCGTATCAGTACAACAGGTGCTTGAGATCCTGTTAGCCAATTTCCAGTGAGCCTGATCAAGTCTTAAATGAAACAGAACATTTGACAAAGTACAGTTTTTGATTTGGAGTTCCGTCTGAGAAAGCTACATGTACGGAATAAGGCCTACAAGGGGCCATGTGATTAATGTGCACCCCAGCATTGCAGTTGAACAATGTCACGTTCTTTGCACAATGTTAACGTGTAAGATAGTCTTGCAATACACTACCACTTAAAAGTAGTTGCACCTGTTTAAACGTAGAGCATTAGAAAAGTTGCTTTTGACAAGTTGTATTTGTGGGTTGCCATTTGCCTAGAAGATTTGGCTTTTTTGTAATCCTTGGCTTTAATTTCTGATAAGCGTTAAAAGTGTCGTCGCTCTTTGCACATTGGTAAAGTAGGCGGTGTAGTGATACAGCACCTAAATGGCTTACATCAAATGACTTGAGAGAAATCTGGATGCCTACCATTGACGGAAATGATGATCTACTTAACTTCCTTTTAGTTCTTTATAAAATATTGAGTGGTTTATTTTGGGAATGCTATGGCTCGGAGAGGAGGGAGATGTAGACGTGAGGTTTTACTAATGCTGATAACTCTATCAAATGGACTAGGAAAAACTAAAATTCACATAATCTTTTAAGTTTTAAAAGCAATAAGGATAGCCCTGAGTGGAAGACCAACCATAAATGCAGTTTACGTGATTTGTGGTCGTAGAACAACTCCATTCTAAGGCTTTTTCTCCAAAAACGTTTTTTGATTGTTCGTAAGTGAGTGGAAATTATAAAGTGATTATAATCAAAGAGATAAATTTTTCAAAAAACATTCTTACTAAATTTGAAGAAAAAGTAGAACGTTTGAAAAACGGTGGCTAAATCGTTTTTGAGATAACAGGAAAGATATAAAGCCACGGTACTACCACCTTTAACCTCCTGATCTGGATTAAACATGGAGGAGGTGTGCAATACGTGACTAATTCGCTGAACAGAAAGCCAATGTTCTGATTTCAGAGTTGAGAGTCCACATGGAGTGAGATTTGTAACTCGTTCTGTTAATTATCTGTAGAATGTTTCTCCATGTTTCAGGATTGCTCTTGAATTGCTTCTAAATTTGAAAGGAAAAAACAACATGAAGAAAAAAGATGAAATGAAAAAACCAAGAAAAGTTCCACAAAAATAAACCAATCTTTGGGTCTCCATTGCTTTTCAATTTATATTATGCTTATTGCTACAGTATGTAAGTGTACATCATAACGTTCTCACAATGTTGCTCTGATGTTTTGTGTTATTAATTTATAATTATCATTATTATCATTATTAATAATATTGACTAACTCATTGCAATTCCGTGAAAGGACTCTTCTCAATCACAGAAATAATGAGTTAGTAAATGCGTAAAAAATTACCTACATTAACAGATAAAACAAAAACCGACAATGGTTACATGAAAATTCTTATACATTCTTATCAAATACACATAGAAAACACGTCGCTTAATATCACATCGAGACTTCCAGGCTATTCATTAAGTGTGCTTTGGCAAGGCTCTTGAAAGTTCTGAAGCTTTTCAGTTCCTCACATTATTGGGGGAACAGTTAAACACTTTTGAAGCATTGTCTTCAAAACTTCCAATTTTATTCGACGCAAATAAAGAACTTTAACTCTATCAAGACTGGGATATTTTGAGATGCCCTGGACTTGAAGGGAAGTTGATAGGCCTGGGGCTAAATTAATACCAATAACTCTGTGAATGTGTCGCGCAGGTTTGAAAACTGGTAATATGATTTATTGGAATTAGAAGTGAGGATGTTAAAGCACAACCGGAAGTTGACAAGCAGCTACACATAGTTCAGAAAGCAATTATTGGAAAAAAGTTCCCCGATGAAACTCAAAAGAACTTTATTTATTGAGGTTTAAAGGATAAAAACTTAAAGAACAAAAGAGGTAAATTTGGGTAAAGAAAGCTATTTTACATGCAATTTACATGCAATTTACATGCAATTTACATGCAATTTACATGCAATTTACATGCAATTTACATGCAATTTACATGTGTTTAGACAAAATTTCAAACTTTTTGGTAAGTGTTTTGTCTGTGGATATTTTTTAGTTGTTTGTTGGTGCTGTTTAGTTAAATCGAATAATCAAGTCATCATACCGAAAGCTTTGGACTTTTTTCAAAATACTCTTAAAAAGCTTAAGGAAAAGTCAGACAGTTTCAAACATATTGTCGTTCATGAAATATATGGAAAGTGGGAAAAGTAGGTACCCTCTCTCAGTCTCAATAGAGTTGGTTAATGGAGTGGCTAATGTGAGGTTCAAGTAAAGAGAAAGACACGAAAGAGTCGTCTCTCCTTCGTTGTAATTGTCATTTATCAGAAGTGGTATTTAACAAACTTAAGCAACAATTTATTGCGATGAGAACAATGAGAATTCTGGCTTAGGCAGCACAAATTTTATCTCGCATTGACATCACGTTTCTATTCCCTATAATTGATAAAAGTATAAAACCGTCAACAAGTGTGCATTTGCAATGGAAAATCATTACCATCAGGTTGAGAGTTTTCCTGAATCCTCCTGACTCATTCCTTCCAACCATCTCTATTAGACATTGCTATGAGCAGGTCTTCTGGCAGACATCCATAGTCATCTATCAGTTGGTCAATGCAGGTTCGGTGAGGCCTTCCAATGGATCTTTTTCCATGTGTTGGCTGCCAGAGAAGGATTTCGCTTGCAAGTTCTGACTTGTTTCTCTACAGCCAGTGGGAGTCTCATCTCTCTAATTGCGTGTGAGATAGGATCCAGGTGTTCGTATAAACCCTTCTTTGTTGGGTGTTTCTTCCAACTGATATTCAGAACGCTCCAAGCATTCTTGTGTATGTTCCGTCCAGTGTTTTCTCCTACTGCTTGGTAAGTGTCCAATTTGTCGAGACGTAAAGCAGGATGGGTCCTATCGCAGCCTTGAAAAAGTCTCTCTTTAGCTTGCCCGGAAGGATGGACTTTCAGATAATGCTCAGGCCATCAAGGGCACTCCAGGCCTTCGCTTTGCGAATGTGGATGTCTTTCTCTGTTGATTGAATGTTGCTGCCGAAGTAAACAAATCCTTTGAAGGGTTTGATGCTGTTACCATTTCGTAACTTGATCACCTTCTTCATTGTAGCAGTTTTGTCAGCATTGATACTTTGGCTAATCTCGCTAACTGCTTCTTCAACGCGGTGAAGCAGTTTAGTAGCCTCTGTGTTGTACCTATAAAGCAGGGCGAGATAATGTGCATAGTCAACGTCGGTGATAGATTTAGCAGCGAAGCGTTAGCTTTTTGCTTTTGTTAGGGTGAATCCAAGATCAGCATGTAGATTAGCCGATATTTGTATTGCATAATCTAAGCATGGAATAAAAAGAAATGGAGCCAGTGTAACTCCCTGCAACACACCGATAACGCTGCCGAAAATTTTTGTTTTGTCTTCTGGGGAACGTAGTAATGCTTCTAGGCTTTCTAACGTTCCTCCAGTAGCAACTGGACATCAGTGCACACTTCTGGTTTCAGTTGTGATGAGTTCACTGGAATTTTGGTACGAGTTCTACGATTGAATAACAACTGGTTAGGTGAATAGGGGAAATTGCTAATAGGGGTATTACGGTATTCCATAAGATCTTCGTCCAGACTTGCACTTTTTTAAAGATATTTGTGGCTACTTTAACAGCAGCTATTTGACTGACTATAACGAGGACTAATTGTTTCGACAGTAAATCCATAGTGTGCTGAATAGTTTCTCGTTTACTACGAATCACAAGGAACATTGTCAGCAACGAGTAACATGTTAGTCATGGTGTCCAAATATTGGTCTTAGAGCATCAATTATATTAGTAGAGGATTTACTTTTAAGAGGCAGAGACTCAATATACTAGAAAAGTAACCTATGGCAACTAGGAATGTAAGGTCTATGAAACCCAGCAGCTATAATCTGTCATGGGAGATAAGGTACAGACCTTAGCAACCTTGGCTCCTTCTGGTTTTGATGTCGGGGTTGTAAACATATGGTACAGTTAGAGATAAATGTCTCTATTTCGTGATTCATACCAGGTCAATAAACTAGACTTCGTGCTCTGGCCTCGCACTTTTCCATACCAAAATGATCCGTACCATGGATTTTGCTTACGATTTCCTGACGCCAAGCTGTAGGACATACAAGGCAAGAATTCTTCATGAGATCTCCCTCAGCTAAATGAAGACTACGTCTAACACTCCAGTAAGACCTGAGTTCTGGTCTAACAAATTGAAGTCACTACTTTCAAGTAAAACCTGATGGTTTTCAAAACACTGTCATACAGTATTAACCGTTTCACCTAATCAAGCTTTGAATCTGTGATTTGCGTATTAGCAATAAAGCTGTAAACCATCTCGTCACTGTCATATTCAAACTCAACATCAGAATCACTTGAGGTGATAGTAGTTGCACGAGATAAAGCATCAGCAATGTTTAAATTTTTACCAGGTTTGTATTCTACACCGATGTCGTACTCCTGCAGGCGCATTATCATACGCTACAGTCTGTGATAAAGGCTTGCGAAAAACAGCCTCAAATGGTTTTTGGTACCTTAACCAACATTGATTCCATATGTATGCATGTGGAAGCGTTTACAACTAAATACGATAGCGAGTAATTCTTTTTCTATCTGTGCATAACTATTTTCAGCACTAGTGAGTGCCCTGGATGCATAAGCAATGGGTTGGCTGGCCTGCATGAGGCAAGCACCTAAACTAGATTTCGATGCATCAACTTGCAAACAAAGATTGGCATGAGCATTATAAAGCTTTAATACAGGGGCCTGAGTCAAGGCTTCCTTAAGCTTAATAATTGCAGCATCATGCTCAGGGTGCCAAATGCATAAAGTGTCATTCTTAAGGAGGTCAAGTAAAGGTGAAGTAAGTGTTGACATGCCTAAAACGTTGCAAGCTTTTATGATCAGATCGAGTAGACATATTAAAAATAGCTAGCTATTAAATAGCTAGTCAAGGTCGGGCTTACGACCAATATTGCGAAATATTTCACTCATGTATCTTACCTCTGGGATCCTAAATTGAATTTTCTTCCTGTTGAATTTATGTTTAACTGGCGGGTACGTTCACGTATTTGTCGCAGAATTTCGTCATATTCAGTTTCGGTCGTGCCTGCTACTATTATGTCGTCATGCACAGGAACTGCTCCTTGGATGTCTCCAAAATGTTGCTCCACCATTTCTTGGCCAACGTCGCATACAACAGAGACCAAGCGGTAGTACCAAACCCCTGCCACCTGTCAAATGGTGTATTAAATGTACACATAGGAGAATAATCATGGGTTAGACGTTTTTGCCAATAACAATCTGACATGTCGACAGCAGTAAACACTTTATAACCATTAAAAACACTAGAAACTCTCCGAGGAAGTGTGGATGATAAACCTCACGATTAATAGCCAGATTGAGGTCACGAGGATATAAACAGATACTTCTTTTCATTGATAGCAATGGTGCTGGCCAAATCAGTAGATTCTTCAACCTTAAAAATAGCTTCCAGTGACTCTAACCACCTTAATGTTGTTTTGGGACCATCTTACAAACCAACATGTACTCTTTTACTAGGTTGAATGAACGGTTGATTACCATCCTTCAAACATATGTGATGCTTAACCTGTAACGCAGCCCAATCCTTCAAAAACAGCACTTTGCTCCTTGAGTAAGATGTGGGTGTGAGGATAATAATTACCAAAATCGACTCTCACAACACTCTTATCCATATCTGGAGACAGTGAGAGGCATTTTAGCCGCAAGCTGGTAAAAAGGCCTACTAGAGCACGTGGATTGCCTTTTACGACAAAAAAATCAACTGAAAAACACCTACTTCTATAATCAAGAATGATTGTACACTTGCTTATGACTAGCAGAAGTGTACCATCGTACGGACACAGCGTAGTGTTTGATCGTGTTACGTGCACGAACATCAGCAATAGCAGCAATCAGTGTCGACTCAGTGCTATTCAACATCTTGACTTGGGATACTGACTGCTCTGCAAGCGGCAAACTTCTGTGGCTTTATAGAGGGTCAAGTCAAACTGACGAAAGAGTCTTATCCTGAGTTGTGTTATCAAGTCCTAGGATAATGAGATCCTTGATGAGGGTTTCCCTGAGGGGTTCCCTAAGGGTCCCAAATTCATACGTGTCGGCTTTCTATTGGATATCAGTAGGAAATGTGTCGAATGAACGTCCTCCTTGCCGTGTGGAAAATGTAACGCTCGTACGTGACTTTCCTCCTTTGCTCACAATGGCGATCATAGCTGTCAAAACACTGGAGACGGCACGGTTCGCTTATGGAATCCAGAAGGTAGCAAAGCGTTCCCTGGCATCTTTTCCAAGAACATTAAGGAAAGTAGCAACTTGTTCTTTCACGAATTTCTCCGTGAACCCACTTTCAAGAGCATAGATGTTCCATGAGTCCTTCCGCTCTCTTAAAACGGTAGAAAAGTTGGGGCTTTCAATGGCACGTTCCTCTGGCGGTTTCAGGTATTCAATTACGATTATGCATCTTACGCCTGGGCACAAACTTACAACGATAGATGAATTAACTAGACGGATAGGTTCACTTCTGTTACCATGTAATGTTGTCTGTAGAGACGACTATAAGACATGAGGACTGCATCTGAAGTAAGCAACCAATAATCTATCCCTTTTTATGAGATGTATACATATATGATGGATGACTAGTTACACACTTACTCAATACATGAATGAATTGCATCACGTGACGGCTGATTGTGGCACGCTGCTCAGCTGATAGCAGCACAAACATAATTTCATGAATAATTACTTATCATTAGGATTTGGGAGAATGAGGACAAAAATGAAGGAATGTGATCAAGATGTTTGAAAATGTAAGGAAGTTACTGGCAAATTCAAGAAAGGTCAGAGTTAGAAAATTTCTTAAACTTCTTTATAGTTCAACTAAAATGATACATTAGTCTTTGAAGCCAGATTCCCAATGTATATTTCGCGAAATGATACCTTAAGCAAAAGGGTCAACTTAATACTCAAAAAGGGTTTTGTTAACTTCATAGGAAATACCTCTTGTGTATTACGAAATACCTCTTGTGTATTACAAAAGACTCAGGGCTGCAGCTAGTGAAATCTTCTTTTAATGTTAAACATTGTAAAAATCTTTTTCTTTATATCTCAAAGCAACTTACTGTAACTAGTGTTTGCCAAAAGCCGATGGCAAAAATGAATCTATTACTACAAAGATTTGAAACACACATATTAATTCTCTTTAATCTTTGTCCAACATATGTCCCACATATTTAGTTCGAAAAGTTTGTTGATGGTACAGAATAATAAAACTGCACGAAATAGCAAATTCCTTTTTATTTAAAAGTTTTTCGTCTGACACTCCTCAGAGTGCATTTCGTCAGAAAACAACCGAAAAGGGAATCAACGAAATTATTTACCCAACTGTGTTTTACAAGGTAGCCAATCAGAATTCTGACTGCCAGATTGGTGTTGCTTTAACCAGTCAGTGTCCGTGAAGCTGAATGGCTAACGGAAAAGTCCCTATGACAAGACAAATTCGTTATGTCTACGATGCAACGGTATCATGCTTTGATGTGAATGGATTTTAAAACGGCCAATAGAAAAGCAGATCTAGCTTTCCCAATTATGCGGAAGCGATCGTCCGTATACATTTTGGTACAGTCTGGGTTTTTAAACTACAATGTAAACTACAATGCTGTTATTTGTGGAAGGCACACCGTTTTTGTGGTTAGTTGGGAGCGCTTTCTTACGAAAAAGCTTTTAAGTACAAAATGAATTCGCTATTTCGTACAGTTTTACATATTTAGTTTTGAGTCCACGAACAGGCCTATACGTACCAAGTATTCTGCTACGAGAAGACATGGCTTTTTACCACACTCACTTCGACATGCAATGTGATCATGTTGTATCCTGATCAGAAGCCCTACTACTTACATACAAAAGCCGAGGGGCAATTTATCAAGCTACTTGCACGGTTTCTTTCTGCTTATTGGGTTCAGTCACGCACATGCGCTATGGCAGATTCTGTAATTTTGTCTCTCTTTCGCTTTGGGGAGATGAGGCATCTTCAATCGTACTGTAAAAACTTTCATTTTGAGATGCAGGTTATTTTGAGAAACGAACTAGTTCATTAAAACTTTAAATACGTTGGAAGCTTGCTCTAAGTTAGGTCAGTTACAATACAGGTATTATTTTCGTACCCTTCTGTATTTGTTGAGTTGAACATTTCGGTAGTGGAGACCTGTTTGAAAATCAGAGTCATAACTGACTCTGATTTTCCTCAGTGAGCATAGACAATAAACGTGATAACTTTTGTTGCAGACCATTGCACTTTTGGGCAGGTAGTGCTAGGTCGTACAGCACTCGCAGTAGTTTTAATCTGATGTCATACTTGGTGGTACGTTAAATCTTTACCAGTAGCAATCATCAAGTCTTTTACCACTTTTTACCACTTTATCCATGCCACTCTCTTGGTGGCACATATTCAGAGTTTACCATAAATCATTTGCATATCGATAGCGATTTTAAAAATCAACTTCTATCGACTACCCATCAAATGAATATATTGGTTTCAGCTGATGAACTTATAATATTGTTAAGTTATAGTGGGCGCAAACAATCCCCTTAAGGTACACCTTTCTCACCTGATAAAATTAGTGTGGAACGATTTAGTTAAAATTCTGAACAGAAAATCATTATATATAAACCTAATAAGGTTAACGTCGTCAAAGTCTCAGAGGGAACAAGATGACAACCTGAAAATTCTGAAATTACGTTGTGGTGGCCCTAACCAAAAAGCATTTGGTAGATATAACAATATTGATGGTTATGTTTTATCGCTTATTTCTAGCATGGTTTTCAACGTATGGCAGATGGCTTGTATGTTCGTGTGCTCTGTCTATTCTTGGTGTGGATCCAATGAGGACATCCATATGTTTCTGTGTTATTGGCAATTAGAAGTTTATGAGTTTCTTCCAAATGTGAGAATTATCTTGAGGGTGTGCACAAAGATAGTAATCAGTCTAAGGTTTGTGAGGTTAGTTGAGTTTCCGGTTTCCATTTCGATATCAAGACAGCTTTCTGACACCCAGTCAGTTGATTCATTTGTTTACGTAATTTTATTACTATAACAGTAACAAAGAAATCCTTGTGATGCAGATTAGCACATCTTCGCAGGGGAACAAGGTGATTATTATTTTGTACACTTCGTTGAATATGGATGTGTGCTTGCAAGCTCTATTTTTGTTAGTTTCTGTAAACTCTGACTGTAAAACTATGGAACAAATTTATTCATTAAGTGCCTTGTCTTTAGACGTTGGATATCATGACTGCCAAATCCTTCTATTCCTTGCTAAATGGATAAGTGGACATACAGTTATCAAGCGGATCACACATATCTGACAAAAAAAGGACCCTCCCTCTGCCTGTAGCTCTCTTGCCCTCAATTCTGCCTGTAGCTCTTTTGCCCTCAATTCTGCCTGTAGCTCTTTTGCCCTCAATTCTGCCTGTAGCTCTCTTGCCCTCAATTCGGCCTATCAACCTCTTACCATTCGCTCTTTCTGATGTCGTGCCCTAAAAAGTTTAGATGCCTTTTCAGAATAATATCCATCCTATGTGATATAGTTTTGGCTCTGACAAATACGCTTTCTATACTAATTCTTTCTCTCCGAGAAGTCTTTCAAATCCTTCAAAGAAACCACCGTTCCACTGCCTTCAACCGAGCCTTCGTGAGTTTGCTGATACTTCATGTCTCAAAGCCAGACAGCAAAACTGATAATACATACGGGTTAGGAATATAAAAACCAAAGCAAAAATCCTAATGCTGAAAGACATATTGAGTCAAAAAATTCGTCATAGATTTACTGTAAATAATTTAATCAAGCTTTCGATGCAATATCACACATCATCATCAGGAAAATGATCACTGGTTTGAGTTGTAAAACTTAAAATATCCAAAATGAAATGCAGTGATAATACATAAGTTCGCAATAACCTCGTTTTGTGTACAGATATTAAAAATTGGTTGACATTGGTTTCACGTGGTTGAAAGAGGTTTTAAGTATGTTTATTCTTTTGTTCATCTCCTAATCACTCTTACAATTTGACGATTGTTTGCTCCCGAGATAATTGAAATGATCCGCGTGTTCTATGTTTGTTCTCTGATTTACTATGGCACTTTGTTTGGATTGTTTTGCTTGGAAGCAACCAGAGAACGAAAATTTTTAAACACATTACGTTATAATATTTGGAACTGCGTATCATCCGAACGTAAAATAAGCTGTAGAAGGCACCTATAATTAGTAAGATTTTTATTATTTCATAGATTTCTTTGGCGTTTTAGTTGTAATGTTGTAGATTCCGCGACAAAATTTATATTGAAGTATGCACTATAGAAAAGTCTTGTTGGTAAGGGACCGTAGCTTAGTGGAAAAGCGTCGTCGGTGTGCAACTACGGAGAACATGGGTTCCAATCTTTGTCATCCCATGTTATTTTACCTTTGAGATTTTGTAGCACCGATGTCTACCTTCATTCATAAGAAATGGTGACCCAAGAAAAGAACACGCTCCTGCAAATACAAGACATGCCGCTGGTTCTACAGACTCCCACTCACTCTCTCTCTCTCTCTAACCCACGCCGCTTGCAACTTGCAAACTACCGAGCCTCATGTCTTCACCTCTAGCAGTGGGGCTATGTAGTGACGAATGTCCCAACAATGGATATCCCAAACACACTATCTCGCTGACAAGGGACCGTAGCTTAGTGGAAAAGCGTCGTCGGTGCACAACTACGGAGAACATGAGTTCCAACCTTTGCAATCCCATGATGTTTTACCTTTGAGATTTTATAACATTTGTATCACCAGTAAGTCATTACAACGTCCATGTTGGGTGGTTAAGGAGCAGATCTAGGGGGAGGTAGGGCACGATATGATTGCAGAGTTGGTACTAGAAGCAACGACTGGACAAAAAGCAACTCCCTTGTGAACCTAATGAAGCCGACAAGAGTCTATGGTATATAATGAGGACAGTCAAATCTTGAAAGACCATTTTTACATGGAGTTCAACTCTATTCGTATTGAGCTTTTTGGTGCACTTTTGTATTGTATTCTGAATTGTATTGACTCAACCCCCTCTAGCAAATGGACATTTTTAGTCCTACACGGTTGCAATTTGACATGCTAATAGTGCAAGATGAAATGTGACAGAATATGACTTTTTTTGACTTTTTATCTAAACATTTTGCTGATATCAGCACCTTTTTTTGCAAAAGCATAGATCTTTAAGGTGATGATGCTTTTACATATATTTGACAACTGTTAGTGGTAGAGACCTGATTTTGCTAAAACCTTGATGTCTAAACGTGGCTATTAATGATCAATAGCTGTAAAGCCTTTGATAATCTGTCATTTGTCTATGACGTCATTACATTTGATCACATTGCTTAAATTTTTAATTGAAATACTCTCTTTGTTCAATGATGAATCTATGAGGAACTTCAGTTCTTTACTTGTGATATTTTTGCTGATGAAACTCAAGCATTACAAGTGATGCTAATAAATGAACAAAACAGCCTAACTAAGTTAACTGAGGGATTTAGCCTCTACATAATATTATGCTGCCATCTAACTGATGAAACAACTAGCTTTAAATATCTACTCTCTTACTCCAGAACATAGAGAGGGATGAATTTTAACCTTAACAATGAATCAAAGGGTCGTGTTTGGTAAAGAGATTTAATTAAAGGAGAGATAGACAACAGTGATCGGTTGGTATTCAAAACAATGATTCAGTCACTACATGATGCTTTGTATCATTTACGTCACACCAGGACCGGAAGTAGGCGTGACCTAACAAAATATGTTTGAATATGTGCTATAGTAAATTTCAGGAAAATTCACAAAATTTCAGGCCAAAATATTGAATAGTATTAGAGCAATCACGATTTAAAATCGTCAGGGGTTGATTTAACCCCCATGCGGAATAGGGTTAAATAGTGCACTCCTGATAGAACCTCACGGTTTCTGCTGAGATTTATTTACAGTCTTTTGACGAGACCCTAGTGCTTTATAAGTCGACAACATCTTCCGTCTTTTGGCCTTTTGCAAATTTGTGTCTTGCACTTTCAGTATGCGTGCCGACTAAAATGCCATATAAAAAGGGTTGAGTCGAATTTTAAATCTGTTCAGTTCTCTACTGTAAGAATATTCCATTTTTCCGTATCACTCTTTAGGGTCACACTGGCTGGGTAACATGTTGTGATCTAACGAAAGACAATGTCTGGGTTATATCTTCATCCAAGGTAAGGCACTGTTACCAGTTGTATCAATCTTGACTTCATCTGCAAGTTGGGAGATATTATGATGAGTTCACTAGCTGAAATATAGTCTCTTGGCCCAGTCTCTGACGAGACTACAATGCTCCATATCTGCAAAGCCTAGAGTTAGCCCTCGCCATTACACGAATGTTTCCATGGATTCTGTCGGAGAAGTTAAAATATTGGCGCTGTTTGACAAGTATTTTGTTCAAGTATGATGTATATGTACAACTTGTTGCTAATGAAATACTTGTTAAAGGTATCTATTTTCTGATAAATCTTATCATTTTATTCCTTTTTTGAAGGATCGAACGCTCAGGCTCTGGAATATAGAACGTAGCGAGGAAATTCCAATAGTACTTCAAAACAAGAAAAATATAGGTTTAAAGATTCTTCTGGTAGGTAAATGCACAGCTTATCACTCATTGCAGTTGGATAGGAATTAACCTAATTAAAAGGGATGTAAATAGCAACGAACGAACCTTTCACAAGCTACGTAGCCCAAGTTTGGGTGATGTTCCAACCTTCAAATGGATGTCTCTTGTTAATCAATGGTAGTTTTAAATGGGAAATTCTGTTGTTTTCTTGGAAATGACCAGTTTTATGGTGCTTTGACGGTCTTATCAGTAGTTACAAATTTCATAAATTCCATCAGAGTACAGTTGGGGTAGGCACCCAGGAAGAAAACGTATTCGTTTTGGAGCACATAATTAAATGAAAGAAAGAAGGAAAGTTCTTGTTTGATTTGTAGCCGTCGCTACACTTTTAGAGATTATTGGGAATGTGTTCGGTGGCTATAGGGGAAAGTAATGCCTAGGGGCGTCTATTTCAGAACTTGAATACCTAGGGATATGTATTTAAGAAGTAATGCCAAGTAACAGTCAGGGGTTGTTCACGCCCCTGTCATTTTTAGTAGCGTGAAGCCACACGTATTTTTAGTTTGCTTTCATACATGTTTCGAAGATGCCATCTTCTTTCTCGGTGATGATGGTACAAATTCTTCTATTGGTTTAATCTGTGGAAAAAACAAAACATTGGAAGAAAAAGGCGAAAAATGATTAATGGGAATTTGTTTGCACGGCAACAAACAAAGAACATACCATAGGCCAGAGGAATGCCGTAAACGCGTAATTGTTTACATTACATGGGACTTATATTCCGGCTGCTGAACCTTGCTGTTGACAAAGGACTTGGTATTGTTGGCAAAGAATGCCTTCATAGTTTCAAGTGCATACCATGTCTATGCTTTGTCAACTATATTAAAAGAGTTAGAGCTAGCTTCGTCCCCACATGTTTTATTGTCCATATTAGGTCTAAAGACCTGGGTGTCAACTGAACCCTTAACTTTGCCCAAATATTTAGCCATGCATGTTCCTAGATGGCGAATTGTTTTGCAATGTCCTGTACAATACAGTTTTACTCGTTATCATTTCAGTGTCAAGATTGTGGGAAAACATTTTCAATCACCGAAGCACAGTCTCCAGAGTCAGTTAAGTATTGTGTCTTCTGCCGATTAAAGCAGCCGCAAACAGTGTATCTTTTTGACTCGAGGAGCAAGGAATTTTAAGGTGGCAATTGACTGCGGGAACTTGCATTGACGACCAATACTATCGTTCATACGCAGCATCGCACGTTAGATCAGAAAGGATTCTCTGGTTCTCGCAAACTTTATATTGGAGATCCCGTTAGAGAGTAAAGTGTTGTAATTGGAATCATTTTGCATGTTGCTGTGACTATGTAGAATCGATTTGGCTTTTCCTGACTATCTTTTTAAGAATTGTAGTTCATAGGAAAATAGTGGTTCGTTGTTGGTATTGCTATTGTACATAAGGATTCTTTTATCACATACAACTTTTTAACGTTCAATCTAGTTATGATTTAAGCAAAAAATAAATGTAAAATTATTTAAATCAGACACTTACTTGTCCGGTAACAGGTGCTTCTTTCTTTTATATTTTATTTACTTTTACCGTTAAATCTTTGTAAAAAATCTTTTAAATATGATACTTTATCGATACTATCACATTGTCTAGCTGACATGTTGCGCACTACACTGTATGTTTTACTTTCTATAGGAAAATAACATGCTTTCAGTGTTTCAAACTTCAGAATTGATGACAAGCAAACAGAACATAAACTCAGACTATGTATATTGCTGCCGTAAGTAAATTTTCATAGGTAAATGGCGAAAGCCTAATGAATTAACTTCATGCATGTTTGATTCAATGTTATTATGCACCAAAGTATATATACGAGCTTAATTGAGAGATTGTGAAGATAAGGAGGTGGCAATGAGGAAATGCGCGGGAGTCGGCAGGGTCCCGGCGGTTTCTTCGTAATGCCATTTTAGTCCTTCCAATCTGGGGAATGGAATTTCGGGAAGCCTTGTAAATATCGAGTGGATCACGCAGTCTGAATAGCTTTGGAATAACACAATAAGTGTCGGTGGCATCTTTGAATTGCTGCGACCAAGTTGTAGGTTTAATTATAATAACGTGACTGAAAGGTTGGGTTTTAAATGAAAGAAATAAGCTTGACATATGCAGTTTATGTCAGTTTACATCAGTGATTCTCAACCTGGGAGGAATACACCCCAAGGGCAGGATTGAGAAGTACCAGGGGAGGATTGAGGGCCACGAAGGGTAATGGGGAGGATTAGAGCAATGATGGGGAGGATTGGACAGATTACGAGGAAATGTTACATTTTCCAGCCTCCCCCTAAAAAAACAACTCCACAGACTCCAACCCATTACTCATTTACACTGACAATTCGATTCCCGAAGAGGCAAGTGATCTGACACCTCGACACGTAGTCTAAATACACAACTTGGCGTCAACGAGGCTGGTCCATGGCAACAAACCAGTCAGTTTGTCCATTAAACAAATATTGTACTTCAAAGTAGGTTTTCTTTCATTCAAATTT
>JAAAKL020004728.1:0-20435 GCA_010016065.2 Carybdea cf. marsupialis auct. non (Linnaeus, 1758) | reverse complement strand
ACCCCCTTATAATCATATCATTGCCATAACTAAGAATTTCAACTCCACCCATGCCCTTAATTGCAACTGCAGCTTGTTGATTATCAAACCTGGTCATGATAATTTGAAGGCAGAAATTGGCGTAGTTGAAGTGTGCTAAAGCCAGTTGAATGGAGTACAAAAAACTTCCTGGTAGATTATAACGAAAAAGCAATGTCTTACATAGGAGATAAAAGTAAAATAGTTGTTTACGCAAGAAAAGCAAGAATTCTGGAAAGCAAAACTTAACCAAACTAGTAATTGTCAACAGAGTTTAGAAATTCAACGATAGATTAATACGATAACGAAAACACGTTTCACCCGTACTCTTGACAATAGGAAGTCAAAATGTTTTGAACAGCTCAAAAAAATAGGATCTGATATCTATAGACTAACTTCACAAAGTTCAATTTTAGCCAGCTCCCAAGAGGTGAATAAAAAAGATAAATTCGCAGAAGAGATCTCATGGTAGGTCAGATTAGTAACGTCATAAAACTAGTAACCCAATTGATGCCTGAAAGCGTTACCGTTACTTGGTGTAGGGGACTAACAACTTACGTGTAATAACTGTAAGTTGTAACTGACAAATAACTGTACTAGATTGATTGCTAGGCGGCTCATATACCTTGAAGCTGCCGTAGGTCTCTCTAAAAGCTTAGGAAAGTTAAGGCATCCTTTCGTTTCTTCGTAGAGGGAAGAGCGGCCGTCGAACGAAAAAGTGGGTGCTCCTTGAAGGATTAGCTGAGCATCGCAACTAAACAACTTACAGGTAATTAATTGTAGAAAAATCTCTGAGCTGAATGAAATATTTTCAAAGTTGTTTCCAGGAAGGTAACGGGATTTCTCTGTCAGTGTTTACATCAGTAATCAAAGCTCAACCAACGAGAATTTGGAGGATTTGATCGCCTCCTACAAATTTTTCAGGTTATTAACTGTACCGAGTCTAGGTACACAGAACTACTTATGTTAGTGAAAATTTATCAGTAGTAAATTGTATAGTATAAAAGAATTTGGCAGTAAAGCTTTCTTTACCCTGGCAAGTACTGTATTAACACGTAAAAAGAAGAAATGAAACAAAATTTCCTCTGAGTACGAGGAATTTGTATGCGCATGAAATCAAAATCATTCTCACTTGCACTTTGATATATCAAGTAGCAGAATTATAGAGGTATATAGGGGTACATTTACATGTTCATATATACATACACGTTTCATAAACAAGTAGCATATAGTTGGTTGTTAATAAGTAAATAAATATAATGAAATAGCTATTAAGCCCTATTTGTGAAAATGAAGTATTAGACAGCTAGAAATTCAGGTGAAAAAGTATTGCTTAATATCAGATCTGTTTTCACTTGAGATATTTGTGAAATGGGAAACAGTAATGCCATTCAGAAGTAAGAGAGGGGTTCAAATATTCTAGTACTCACAGAAGTACAGTTTTCACTTCCATGCAATATTTCTCTGGTAGTTTCCGAAGTACCTATCTTCGTTTTTATATATTAAAATATAAAAGACTGCATGTCGGTAAGCACCATCAAAAGATGTATAGAAGCAACACCACCCATGGCTCCGACTCAGAAGGACACCTGATAGAGTTGAAAGTGCATAAATATCACAATGCATGGTTGCAGAAAGGTTAGAAATAAGCATCCAGGGGTCCCTTCGTATTTTCTACCTCAGGCTCTTAAAAGCTCTCGACTCCCGAACTTATTTGTGCAGTCAAGGAAATGGGATAGCTATAACCCACCATTGGAGACAGACTATTACAACATGTCCGAAGTTATAGTTTTGGCATATCGAGCTTGGCCATCGTATTATGTAACAAACAAGTAGATGCTTAGCAAGGAATTTCACGCTTCCACGTTCACCTTCACATGTAACTTGTTCATGGCTACTAGTTATAATTCTTTAAATGAATGTAAGGCAAAGTAGAGAAATCAAAGAAAAACGTAGCTTTGACTGTAGTAATTTTGATAGTCGCGTACATTTATGTTATTTATTTCATTGGGATGCAAAATGTATTGCCACACTATAGCCTTAAGAGGAATATTTGGGCAAACGATCCTCTTAAAAAAAACCATACATTTTTAAACTATTATTTTTTTGGAATTACTAAGTATTTAAAACATTCTGACCCTCAAAGTCTATGAGTGTAATAATTGCTCGATACAACACCGATACGATTGACTTACGCTGTAGTTTAAAGTTTGTAGTGCAGTTACATTGCTTAATTGTGATTGTGTTTGAACGCCAAAATAATGCCAGTAAACGGGATAATAATCATGACATTTAGGAATTGAAACAACGCACTATAATAAAGTTATAAAATTTTCTTTAAATTATGTAGAGATTACCTTAATTTTTTATCTACAGTCCTTTTTGTAACAAGTGAGTTTAGAAATGGAAAAGAGGCAAACATTTCTAAAATTACAGGAAGGGTAAAGCTTGGCAGGGGATTCATTTGTGGAAAGATAGGATGGCCTGCCGGATGAACGTGGAGATTACGCTGATTGTCTTGGGCACCACACTGTCAGCAAAAGAACAGCCATCGGGATAGTTGCGGAAGCTATGGTGATGCAACAATTTAAACATTCAAGTCATTGCTCACAGAGCTAAATGTCACAGAAATAACAATTATCTATCAAAATTAAATAGCTTCTTTTCTCCTAGTGGAATTTTATGCACCATCTTTATAGAAACTGAGCTTCACAGGGAATTACATATAAAATGGATTCATGTTCTTCGTACAGATTAGTGAATGCTTACCTACACGATGTTTGTAATGGCATATGTTTAGAAGAAGAAACATAAAGTGCCTTTTTTAAGATATTTTCCTACACCAGAAGCTCAATTTCGCAACGAAACACTTTCCAAAAGTAGTGAAATATGTACTGTATAAAAGACAATATATCTTAAATGAACTTTCCCTTGCATCATATTACATCGAATATTTCAAACCTGTGCATTTCATATTTTAATATAATATATTTTATTTGTGCACAGTGTTTTTATACCAATACCTGTTTATCTAGTAGCCTGTAACTCTATGGAAATTCAATTCACATATTGAGGGACAGCAGACTTAAGTTAATTTTTTCTTTCACCGTTGAGTAACCAGATTAAAATTTTTGTAATGTTTTTGTATTTGCATAGTCAGGATATTTATGGTGCCAATGCAACAAATGTGCTGTACGCATTTTCGAATTTAATACTATATTTTAGAAATGTTAAAAGGTAAAATCAGTAAAAATACTGCTAAAGTTGCTTTAGTTATTTTGAAAGTAACTTAGATATTTGCCAAAATAGGTGTTTTAGCCATCTAGAAGGGGAATATTGTCGGGGTCGCCATATGATAGCATATAAGCATTACTAATGAGTTGTAAAAACTGTAATTACCTTTTAGAAAAATAAAAATTCCACTTGGTGTAGTCATTAACTTTCTCATATACTTTGCAAAATATTTCAACTAATGACATAGACTGTTGTTGACACGAACGCTTGCTAGCATTCTTAAACATTCCGTCTTAGAAATATATTAGACGATAGGAAATATGTGCAATGTACAGGCAACATCTGATTGATTATCTGTTTTTTTGTGAAGTTTCTACTAAAGAACTTTCCATTTGTTGCTAGGTATGATATAGACCTTATGAGGATACAGCGTACAGAGTCGTAACTATCAAATGAAACAAAATTTATCATGCTTGGAATACAAAAATATTTAATAAAAAACCTATAAAAAGGTCCCTTGAAGTGATGGGGTACTTGTAATGCTTGTCGTAAGTTCATGACATAGCAACGAAAAACAATTTTGTGAATAGTATTTAAATTCAAGTCTGGATTTTAAAAAAGTCTCTCACATATAAAGAGAAGAAAATTTAAATTGATAGAAAGTGCTTTACTGGCAATGAAATAAACTAAAAATATTGATATCAAGTTGAAGGATCAAAACATGGAACATCAAATTGAATGATACGCATGCCATCCAAACATTAAATGATGTTGACCAATTCTTCAACTCAGTAAATACTGGATCTTATCAATGAAGCAAAATAGTGCCAATTCACTATTTTTCTTGGACTATGACCATCTTTTATCTTAAAATCAATTTTATAAAACCTGTTCATGGTAATGCAAATATAAAGCAACCGTCAACTTCATAGAAATTGAAAGGAAAAGCAAAAGATTCCAAAATATTTCTCTTTTCTTTAGCGAACCCTTCTTGTCTGATTTCATCTGAGCAACATCGCACGTCAATAATTTCAGTTTCAACAAAATCAATGGTGAAATAGTTACAGGTTTGAGTTTACCTCCGAGTAATATAAACGTAACATCCTTTGCTCTTTTAAAACTGTAAGCTGGCTTTGCTGAAAGACCTTTGCAAAGACTATTGCTAAACGTTGATCAGACGTTAAAGTGCCAGTTATTTTTTCAAGACGAAATAATGAGTTTTTGCAAAGTTATTAGTATCTAAAATTTTAATTTCTTTAATAGATTTAAACGTTTTATTATTTTTATCACTTTAATAGTCTTTTTTGCGTGACCCATGTTGAACAGAAGATTTTTATATGGAAGAAAACTACAACGTGTTAAAAATAGCAACTACTGTGTAACCATTTAAATAAGAATACTACAGTACCAATTACTCTGATTTTTACTTTAGAATGGCAAAATTTACTTTTGCTTCAACATGTTTCCAATCTGAAGTCGAACCCTATACAATAAAAAATCAGCCCTTTTCTAACAGATCATATTAAAAACCCATACAAAATGTGTAGCAAATGTAGTTATACCTGTTCTTCTTCGTACAAACTCTCGATAGGTAAGGTCGAAAGGCTCTTGCTTGATATGTGCACTATATAATGCAGGAACATTGGTATTCCCGTTATCACTCGTTCGATAACTTAGATGTTCACTCATTGGGTACTGAAGGCGTTCCGAAGCTGTAAAGCTGGCTGGAAGTGACATGGCAACTTCTGTTTGATACTGGGGTGATATTTGGCATGGTGCATTTGCAAAGGAACTGAAGAAAGAATTACCGGTGAGTCCATTCCGCTCTGGATAATTCTGGCTGCTATTAGTCAAGGAGGCTGTTGGTGAAGACATCATCTTTGGCGAGGCGATTTTCATAAATGTCGCGTCTTCTTCTAGATCATATGGCTCTGACTTGATGGCGCAGCAACTTGATTTTTGAGTGACAGATTCAGGCTTGACAGCATCCGTCGGGGTTACTGATGAAGGAAAAGAAATGGGAGACTGTTCAAAACCTTATTGAGTCCTTAGACATTAGCCTAGATCCCATTAAAGGACAGGTCTCATGAAAAATCAATTAACTTAAAAAAACAGCAAAAAATTGCACTTGCATGTGTTCTGGAGCATCGATTTCAAATAGAGATTTATCTGTCGATCGTTTTACATCCAAAGTGAGCAGACGTAGAACGACGTGAACGCCACAGTTGATACTGAACGGTGCAAAGATTCACTGTAACCTTTTTCCCCAGATTATGAAGCGCTTTAATTAGGCACGTTATGTCTTGCCGTGTCTAGTGTGCAGCTGTACAATATGCAGGAAGATCCGAGTACTAGCGAGAAACAACAATTATTGAGTAAGCCTCCCTTTCTTCAAATGCGACATGGTAAGCTAATTCAGCATGGGGAGACGACATGGTCAAATGTCACAATTTTATAATGAACGTCGATGTTATTTTGGAACATTAAATATCCTCCCTGAAAATAGACGCAACAGAAGCCGCGGATAAGAACCGTCGAATTTATTGTTAAATTCCAATGAAAATACAAGTCTTCACCTAGAAAATTGTATACCAGCAAAATTGACAATTTTATTCAGGAAACTGACTTAATGAACACAGAGCGAACATGTCTGTATGACCCCCAGGTGCCTAGGTTTTGTTAAAGATGGTCAATTAAGTTACACAGACTTTTCATATATCCAGCAATGAAACATAGCTGTTTTTATTTTATAAATTCAAAGGATGCTACTGATATTAATGTTTTCAGCTTGAAAGACATCTTTATTTTCATGAAAGAGAATGCAATGTTAGTCATTCGAAAGAGTTATCGACTGAAGGACTTCCAGCTTTAACTTGGTAGGTTTATTTCATTAAGACAACAAAACACTGAGCATATATATTTGTTGGTGGAAATCTCATATTATGAACAAAACGAGAATATTTCCCCGAGTAATCTCATTTTAAAAGTTGCTGCTACTATCTTATCAAGACTATTAGAGGTAGGGAGATACATTACTACCTAAAACTGATTGTTTGCAGTAAAGTAACATGAATCTTTCAAAACAGTATTAATCTGATGACTAGATAATTATCTAACAACGGAGGTGTTACAGAAAGGCATCGATCAATTCATCCATCTATCAATCGATCTATGTGTGTATTTGTGTATAAATGTATGTATACATGTACCTTTGTATGCATGTATGCATATGCAAGATAATGTATGTATTTATGTACATATCTATAAGAATTTGCGACGTTTGAATGGCTTAGAACTACTGAAGTGGCTGCTTTATGCAAACGATTTAGCTCTGTATTGAAAAAGTGTTGTGGAGGGGGAAAGAACCATGGACATCTAGAATGACACTGTTTGCACTCAGCATCTCAGTTGCTAAAGGAAAAACCGCAGGTCTTCAACAGCCATGCTCTTAGCAGATGCGTACTACCAGTTTGCTATCGATGAAAAAAATTTTTTTTAATGTTTCCCGAATTTATATATCTTAGTCAGAAGTTTTAGTAAAACAGATCAGGAAAATTTAAACAACTTGTTAATGAACCAACAATCGACAACATAAAAACTAGAACTCGTGCTATGATGATGTAATCTTGTGTCAGTTTACGACTCATTTATGCCACTCAGGCATGGTATATGGGGAACAATTTCGAATATTGGAAAGCTGCTGGATGCAGATGCTGCGGCAAATAGCGTAAAATGGTTGGAGCCCTTTAACACCCAAAGACTTAGATGGAAAGGCTAAGGAGTTAAAACTCAACACAAACTAATAGCTTGGAAATGTAGTCGGTGGCCAAAACATGACATATGTAGTAGAATGTTTAACGTTGCGACAATAATATGGTTTCAAAAAAAGATGCTTTTCGGTTAATCTAAGAGGGCCCAGTATAGATCGTTGATTTCAAATAGCAAAGATGCTTGATCTATGTGTTTTACAAGTAAAAGGTGTAACTCAACAAAGACATGATTTTGCTGCACCGTTGAATCAGCAATTCAACAATGTGACTCCAAAGCAACAATATGGCTTATTGAAGCAATACACCCGTCCAGGTACTGGTAGAGGTATTGGTATCCCAAATAAACAGTGCAGTGTTTACGTCGACGCTTTGAGTGCGAGAGATCCCGGGTTCAATGTCAGCCAGCGTCATATATAATCATGTTTATTGATAGTATATGTTTTTCATGGTTGCCAGTGTCTGGCTGAGTACTCGCACACAGTAATGGAGGGCTGAGTGAAACAGTAAGCATTTAGGTTACTAGTGAGGATAAGAATTCGGGATTGATCTCCTATCTGGATATATAATATTTAGATTTATGGTTTTTATATCTGTTTTAGCTATCATGACCCTACGAACATCATATCAAATGAGTAATTAATCAATAAATAACATAGATTTGAAGCTTTGAACACTGATTATTTAAACAAACAAAAAAGAAATGAACTGAAACAAACTTAGTCAACATATTAAGAAAAACGAAACAAACCAGAATAAAGAAAGAAAAGGAAAGGGAAAGGAAGTAAGTTAATAAAAAGAAATAACTGAAGAAAAAACCAAAACAAACCAACTTTAATTAATAAAATAATAATAATAATAATAATAATAATAATAATGCTCTAATAATAGAGTAAACTTGTAGGAGGTTATCCAACCGAAACCTCTAGGCATGTTAACGTTTAATATACTATAATATATATGTATATATATTTATATTAAATAATCTTAAAAAGGAATTAATTTCGAAAGTTTGCTGTGAAGGTTGACGTTGTTCATTGACTTGATATATCTATATATATGCACATATATGTATTATTATATATAAATGAGCATTTTGGAATGAAAAGTACACATGCTGTCTTCTGTTAACTTATACGTGATACCGATCTTAAGGAAAACTTCGTATAAAAAGACTCGTGACCACATACACGCGAACACATATAAATACCAATAAGTATTGATACAGTTGCTAAAGTGCTTGATAAAAGGTACAGCCACTAAGCAGTAATAGAAAGGAAAAGCAAAATACCGCTATTGTCCTAGGTTTGACGTCCTTTCCTTTGACGTTTATAAGGCGGTCTGATGAACTAAATACATTATAACAACCTAATTAAAAACGAAAATTTTATTTGAAACTAAGAAGCTGTTTAAAAGCAATTTTACGTTTGCTTCTAGCCTTTTATTCAATTTGTAATAATCATGTTAAATCTACACACACACACACACACACACACACACACACATATACATATACATATATATATGTACTACTGAGCAGTGACAGAGAGGAAAAGGCGAAATACCACAGTAATCCCTCAGATTTCACGTCCTATCCGCTGACGTTCATCAAACCGGGCTCTATTCTATTGTATTGAGCTCTCTAGCAACGGTATCAATAATTGTTGGTAAATATACATGTAAATATATACAATCATATTTTTGGAGTAGATAATGTCGCAGCGTTTTTGAAAATCTGTTTCCTCATACTATGATTTAAGTGTTCTAATTATTGATATGAAAACCCAGGCTAAAACTTTTAAGCGAAGCATGACGGCAAATAATGTAAACACTAGAAATCGATCGTATACTAATTTTTAGCAAGAGTTCAATGCAACATACATCATCATCAGGAATGTTTTACACGTATGTTAGGTTGCATTTATACAACATACAAAGTAAAAACAGTATCAAAGTAGCATAACTATGAAAATAACTTAATGAAATACAGCTGGGTGGTTTGATCAAGAGGGAATACTGGAAGTACTAATGATGTGACATTTGCACAAATATTGTCATAAATGGGATGCATACAAGGTACAAAGACATACCCTCACACAACCAAAACATATTAATAAGTAGAATGAGATTTTTAGATTATCTATTGATATTATTCAGTCAACTTTATTAGAATCTATCATTTTTTAGATGAGGAAAATATCAAATAATGTAAAATGTATACTTTTGTGACAGCCATAGGGCAGCACTTGCTTGAAAACCCAGACTGTGCCAAAATGTATACGGACGATCACTTCCGCGTAATTGGGAAAGCTAAATCTGCTTTTCAGTTGACCGTTCTAGAATCCATTCACATCAAAGCAAGAAAACCGTTGCTTTGTAGACAAAATGAATTTGTTTTTTCATTGGGCCTTTTCGGTTAACCATTCAGCTTCACGGACACGGATTGGTCCAAACAACACCAATTGGGCAGTCAGAATTCTGATTGGCTACCTTGTAAACGCAGTTGGGTAAGTAATTTCGTAAATTCCCTTTTCGGTTATTTTCTGACGAATTGTACTCTGAGGAGTGTCAGACGAAGAAAGCTTTTAAGTACAAAAAGAATTCGCTATTCCGTGCAGTTTTGATATTGATATGTATTGAGGAATACTGGCATCTGGTAAATCGTAATTAGAGCAGGAAAAGGGAAAAAATAGTTTTCTTTCTCAGTAAATGGAACGTAGCAAGTAACAATTGTCTACTGCAGATATAACCAACCACTTTCAAGTGACAGGATGGATTAAACGTTAGTGGCGATCCAAAATTTTTTTACCTTTAGTGTATACTGTAAACGTCCTTATTCCGTGTGCTCAGCTTCTGATACAAAGATATTTTACATTGGATCTGCATTATTCCGCTCATAGAAGATGCTTATTTTCAATTTGCCTGTGGACAGGATGAGTGATTCTTTAAGAGCTTGATGGGGCCACATTGTACAAAGAACCACCTCTCCGGATTGGATGCTCTCCCAGGCAGTTCCTGAGAACATCCCCATGCCTGTTCTAACTTGTGATTTCCACAGGAAATGGCTGAAATTTTCTCCCCTTTCCTTTCTAGAAAAAACGCCAGAAGGTTTGCAGATTCTTGTTGCCTATTTGGTCTTGAAGTATCAAAGGCAAAAGGGCTTATCATCTGGAGGCTTCGTTTCAAAAACAATAGGCTAATGGTAAAAATTGACCTATATCTGTTGCTATATTTTCAATAATAATCCCTACTTTTCCCCTGTTTAAGTAAAGATCGATATTTCCCGTCTTGTTCCCTTTGTATGTTATATAGCTACTCAGTGGTCTGCTTTGCTTGAGTTTTGTGTTGAATACGGAAAATATATATATGAAGCTGATAATATTATATTAAAATATACATAGAGGACATTGCTCACTCTGGCTGGGCAATAGGGTACGCTCGAAATCGAGTATGCCACCCAAAAAACACAATGCCGCAACAGAACAAGCAACAACAAAAATCATAGAAACACAAAGAAAAAGATAACGAGAATCGATCGTTGCCTGCCCATTAACTTCCTTCTTTGGATATTTTGTGTCAGTGGATGTGGGGCAGAGATCGTTGATAAATCTCTCTACAAATTATTTATACTTGAGAAAAACCCTAAAAAATCAGGTAAATGATGAAAAGTAGTCATAAGTTAAGGCTGAAAATTAACCAAGCAACTGAGGAAGATAGCGAAGGAGTTGGAACGGAGTGTAATTGTTGCTTTACACAACTCCTTCACAAAGTTGATGATAAATGAAGTGAAGTGACGTGTTTCTCACTACAAAGTAGTCTCATGTGTCATACATGATTGTCTCACAAAATAACTTTTGGGGGATTTCGAATAGCGAGTCCGAGTCTCCCAAATGTGGTGACTGATAGAGACGTGTGGAAAGCAAAGGTGGTGACTACTAGTACAACTTCTACTACTGCTGCTACTTCTACTTCTACTACCTCTACTACTAGTACTACGTCTACTACCTCTACTACTACTACTTCTACTTCTACTACGTCTACTACTACTTCTACTTCTACTACCTCTACTACTACTACCTCTACTACTACTACTACTACTACTACTACTACTACTACTACTACTACTACTACTACTACTACTACTACTACTACTACTATTACTACTACTTCTACTTGTACTACCTCTACTACTAGTACTACTAGCACTACTACTATTACTACTACCAACGCTGATACCAGAACAACACTAAAAGCTAAAACGAGGAAATGTAGAGAGCGAAAGTATTCAAGGGGTTCGCATTGATCACTGTCATTAGCAGTGTAGCTCACGGTCATAAACAAATTCCGATTGGAAGTAGAACGTTTTAGAAACCACGTAGTGTTTACAGAAGCTGCCGTCAGCATACGTTCGTGTGTAATACCGTACCATTTGATCATCCTAATTTCTTATCAGCAAGCATACATTTGTACAAAATCTCCAGACTGTTGTCACATTGTTGTAAACAAACTTCGGTTTCTTTGTCGGCTGTGATGAATTAAAACAAAATTTATAACGTAGTCCGACGCTGAAATGTCCCAGAAGGTCACTGCTTACAATAGAACCATCTCTGCGTGACCTCGTTTTCACCCTCAAGTCGAAACACAGGGTCGGTTTCTAAGAAAAGAATGTTGTATGTATCAACAGGTGTCAAGGATACTATTTAGATGGACAAAATAACTAATGATTACAGAAAGATATGGGAAGGACGGGAGGTGCATTGTACTAATTTGTATATTGGTTTTTCTTGTATTCGTACGATGGTCTTGTAGTTTATTTACACGTAAAGCCACGTGTGTCAGAGCTCCGCTCTTGTGATTCTGACAGTACTTGAGACAATCCTAGGGTGAAATTCAAACGTGTTCTTCATTTTCTTTGACCTGGTCACAGTAATCAAGACGAAAAATAAACGCTGCACGCAAACTAGGCAAAACAAGGTGCTGGGCTGCTGAGAGTAAGAAACTCTATTAATAAAGGATAAAGAAAATCTAGACCTTACCATTACGATAGTTGCTGGTTATTTAATTTATTGTTTCGCTTGCTTACTTATTTTACCGAACTCTGCATTAGAGCTATTTAGTGTTTACTGTCACCTAGCTCAGTTAGTAGGGCAGACGGGGCGTAATAAAATGCTAGAATTTTAGGATATATAGTAACTTAGAATTGCCTAGTTATACAATTATAAAAAATTTTCTTGCCAATATGCACTTTCCTAGAATCCCTTTGTAAGAGTAGAATCTAGTACCCTAACCCCTAACCCCAGCACCTAATCCTAGTCCTATCCCTAACCCCTAACCCCTAAACCTAAACCTAAATTGATTCCAGAATAGCACATCTATGGTTACAAGAGACTTCTAAGATAGAAAATGTAGAAAGATTCTAAGAAAGTACATCTTTAACTCTCCAGCATTTTACACGTCTCCTGGCAAGACGCCGCTGGTGTGTCGGTCCAAGGGTTGCACTCCCGGTGGTGATATATTTCCTATTTCCCTAGTATCTGTTTAAAATTTGTCTAATACAACTGGTAGGTAAGTCAGATAATTAGCAGGTATAGAAATTTGGAAACATTTTCTCAGTAGGTACAGAAACTACTATTACCTTACGTACAAATATATAAACAATGCATAAGGTGTGTGCAATTGATATGAAAAGTAGCCAGTGATTCTCATCAAGACCCAAGATGCAAACATAAATGGCAGGGAATAGAATAAAGCAACGTTTATTCGTTTTTAGGTTGGGTTGGTGGCATTTTGTATCCATTAACCGCCATAGCCACGATGAAGGTTCACTTGCAGAATGTCACTTTTGATTTCTTGCAGGGTCATTAGTGACGTCAGAAAATTAAACTTAATATAAAACTTCAACCAGAGAAACTTTGTGGTGTGTGGGCCTATTATGAACTCGTGCTCCTCTTTCTAATAAAACTAAGGAGAAAATCTTCATCATAATTCTGACAAATAAAATCTACTTTCTATTTTATCATAGCTGCATTTTCAAAGACTTTGAGGATAACAGTTCACTTTGATAATAACAGTATAGCAACTTTTCCGATAAATTTATTAGAGGGATGACCTGCATTAAATATTCCATGTGAAACAGGGGGGAGGAAAAGGAGGGAGCTTTCAACCCATATATGTCATTAGTTTTGGATACCCTTTAGTAGCGGCAATTATCAGAAATAACTAGAAATGCCACAGGGTTAAAGGGGGTCAACGTAGATTAACTGTGTTTGTATGTTTAATGACCATGATAAAAAACGACAATGCACATATTGATTATGTCATTTGTTCTTAATACTGTTCCTTTGTTTGTACTGTCAGCTCAGTGACGGACGATTGGGTGGGCCCGAAGGAGGATGGGGAACCCGCTGCCTCCATCAACCGATTTGTTTCAAAGATAAAATGCATTTTTAATACTTACACATTTGCTAGAAGTCGTTACTTAGGACAACTAATTTTTTTTAAGTGAGAGTATTTAATAGTATATTAGTCATTAACGGCTACCTCAGTTGAAGATGAACAAACAACGTTTCACAAAATGATGCTACAGAGGTATAGTTTATGAAGAAAACCCAACATGTGTACTGAATAGTGCTAACAGATCGTGTCAGAACTAGAGTCTTTGTAAGACACGTTCAGGTTCCACAGATTTGAAATTTTCAAAATATTATTTCAAAGAGGTGAAAAATAATGTTCAGAAAGTTCCAGAATTTACAAAAGAACTTATGCAAAAAAGACAGCTGGAGAGGTGGCTCCAACCCTCACCCCGTACAGAATAGGGTTATAGGTGGTAAACAATAGTAAGTAAGTGGTGGTTTGTATATTTTAAATAAAATGAAACAATTATCACAATGAAAGTGTGTGCCCAATGGCACAAAAGTTGTTTCAAGATAGTGGATTTTAGCGCACAGTAATTTGGTATTTGTAGAAGGCACGAGGATAAATCCCACTATAAAAGATTTATACATATGGACCTCAGCAAGTGTATAGAAAATATGAAGTGCTCGAAACATTGATTTTATTATAGTACGAGAAGATTATCGTACAGCGTAGGACGTATTTTGAGATTTTATAGTTATAAATATGTTAATATCATGCAATATAATATCTATAATGTTAAACGTATTAGATAAGAACAATACGGCATCGATATTATATATGTATTGGTTCATGCGAGAAGATAGATTGTTTTTCACTTAGTAAAGTTTTGGAAATATCTTAGCTCATGCTGATATATCATACACAAAATACTAAGATATTGATGTACTTCATTGACTTTTACAACGTGTTTTTTAAACTGGATAAAACAAAGCATTACAAAACTTGTGTGTAAGTGTTTTCTGTTACGATTTCCAACGATATATATTCCATCCTGTGCAGTTAATAAACCTCTAAGGGTTTCGGAGAGAAAGCAAATGGGGGGAATTATGTTTTACGTTTTGTTCAAGTGAACTATATTTTGTTGTTGTCTCTGCAAAATTTAATTTGCTTGATTTACATTACTCCTTTGTCTTCTTTCACAGTTTTAAGATTAAGAAGTATTCATAAAAAACACAATCCAAGAAAAATGAGAAAATCATGTATGTCACCACTGAAATTTCTACCGCAAGAATTCCTAGATAAGAGTTAACGGTTTCTTCTCATAGTCTCATCCTTTACTGCCCCACTGTTGCATAATTTCATGCTTGCTTTTACCACGAATCATATTAGGTAACAATGTCAAACTTTTTAAGTTTGAAATAATTGTGGTAAACGTATAACATGAGTGGATGAAAATAAAAGAATTGAATTAAAAGCACGATTGCTTAGCTTGATCTAAAATAGCTTCGAAGTATTCTTTCATCCATAATGGCTATTTTAATTGGATTTATGAGCTGGATGGAAATTTCTCCTTACAGAAGAAATGAGTTGCCGTGGTATTAAAATTAGAGTGGTTTGCTTATTAGAGCAACACGTGGCTATTCTGTAGGCTTCAAATTTCGAATTAAATTAGAGACATACCAACGATTTATAATTGCGATTTTGTTGCTAGTACCCCTGCAATATTGTCTAAACGTAGCCATAAGAGAGACGATCATGTCTTTCGCTACTCAATATGATATGTTCTTGAACGTTTCTTAAATTTGAATGGTTTCTTTCAGAGTGTCGAAGGATGTGCCAGATTGGGCTTCTTTCCCACTCCTACTTTTACCTCTCAATTACTTGCTTTGACAATCGATCTCGTAGTTTTTTTACCTATCTTGTCTTGCACTTTACCAGGGACGGAGGAACAGGGGGCAGCAGGGGGCATGGCCCCCAAGATTTGCCAAATCTCTTTTTTTTCCGTGACCACTTTTTAGCTTTATCAAAATTGAAACTGATTGCGACAGACATTGTGTCACATTCACAGCAAAATATGCATATTGAGACACACAACAGATTTTGCTTCGCATACTGTAGAACGTGAAAAAGTAAATTTGAATCCAGTCTACTTGGTACCCCAATCTGCTTAACCTTTCCCCACGCCTGTTTACTCAGTTGAAATATCAAATATACGAACCTACTCTAAATCTCTGTGTGGCTCTCCAATGTTGAAATGTATTTGCTCATAGAAGATTTTTATTGATATAACTAATTGTGAACTCAACCCTCATCAAATATATTATGTTATATGGACTTTCTACACGAGAGCCTAAGCATGGCTACGATGTCAAAAACGTCATGCTTTAGGTTAACATCAACGTATTGAGAAAATATGTGACAATAAGAAGGTTGTAGTAAAACCCATCAACCATCGGCTGATCGAACGAACTTTATTCTCGGCACTTTTAGTCTTCAATGGGACCTTGAGAAGGTCAAGTTTCCCACATTTGTTATTGCGTTGTCTGGGACACCATCGTTTAAAATTCGTTCTATTCCTCCCCGTTTCCAATGCTGAAACTCCTATACAACTGAGTGGGAGATAGCGGAGGTTTCGGCAACGTTTTGCAACATGATTAAGGCTCAGTAAACAAACTAAGCATGCCGAATAAACAATAACAATTCTCAAAAGAAACAGAAAAATATGCATTTTTTACTTTCGCTTAGAACCAACATCTACAAATATCAATACTTCCACCTGGCTTTATTGCGTGTGTTACACTTAGTAATGCAAAGTCACATTCCTAGTGCGATCACCCTGTAATTTTAAGGTATGGCTGTCCTCACTATTAAATACAAGCTGATATTTGAGCAAAAGCATAGTGCAGAGGATATTTACATGCGTTAATGGGCGCAGATCGCAGTAAGAATGGAGGGGGGAGGGGGGCACGAAAGGATTAAAGGTCGACAATTTCACATTTTTTTCACATTTTGTGTGTGTGTGTGTGTGTGTGGGGGGGGGGGGATAAAGCAGCTGTTGTCCCAAAGGGAAGGGGACGAGTCCTCCCGACCCCCAGAATCTACGTCCATTCATGCGTTACGAATAGTGCAGTGTTTGTAGATTTTGTACGCCTCGTTGTGGTAAAAGCAGCAAATCCCCCCAAGATACAAAGATGATTTAATGGAGAAATAAATTACAAAAAAGTGTCTAGATAATAGTAACGGTCGTAAGAGGTGCTAAGGCTGAAGACGTGTTCCTATAATGCATGCAGTAAAACAGTAACAGGGAGGTAATTGCAGGGGAGCTAGGGTGCAGAAGCCCCCCAATTTTTAGGGTCATTTTTTATCAATACCGCAGCTTTTTGTAGTATTTGAACGCCAGCAACAAAAATGTCGTAAATAGAAAGCGCAACAAGGATAACCCAGGTCAGAATGTGTCTTAGAGGCCGCTTCTGAGAAGCAGATTTTCAACATTTTCTTTGTCGTTTAACCATGGTGGGCAACATTTTCCCATTTCATCAATTTCAAAATGTAGCCCCCTCAATATTTCTGTCATAATTATGGCCCTGAGTAATTGAGAATGTATCTGATGATCAAAATCAGATTATTTGTTTAGTCGTCAGTCTACCCTAGTACTTGCCAAAAAATAAACTATGCCCAAAATAGGTTGAATACACTTGATTGGACTAATCCAAATGTATGTAAATCTCTGTACTTATCACAATATGAAATAAATAGGAAATAAAGGAAGAAAAAAGTTCCTGTTTCTTGACACCAAGCAGTTTTAAGTAAACTCACTCTATATTTAGAAAGTGTTTAAAGCTTGTGAATAGTACATCATCGTCTTAAATACCTCCAAATTATTGCACCATTAGTGTTTTGGTTCATTCTGCTCTTCCTAGATTCCATTTTAGAAGGCAAAATTAGACTCTGTTTTATTGTTTTTCTGAACAACGAAGATTGGTGAAAATGGCCGTAAAGGGCAACTTAACTGACGTCACTCTTCAATTTTATCACAACTTGCTAACGATGATGTCATAAATACTTTAACAAGACGTCATCCATAAACAATGTGAAATGTCTACAGATAAACTGGCGTTTTGATACAAGCCAGGTAAATTGGATGTACAATAACTGGATTGTACATTTATCATCATCTAAGCATAAAATAATTAAGACGAATTTACGTTTTGCTAGTAGCTCTGGTATGTTTATTTCGTAAATGGAAGAAGAAAGTTGGTAAAGTTGATACATCATGTTTTTTTTCGTGAAGCTGGCTACATAACTAGGTGGATGGATTTGATTTTGGATCACTCACCAATGGGGTAGACAGCCTCAGAATAGGGGACTATACGTCGCCTAATCTGCCATAGAGGGGAGGAACCCAATTGAATTTTGAAGCTAATATATGAATTGTAGCCCTTTGTCGACACTTCAGCTTCGTGACTGCTCAGATTTGATAGTTAACATAAATATTACTTGTCTTGAATCAATTCAGTTTCTACTGAGCGCGGGAGTGTTTACTTGTGGGTGAGAGTTTAATGGACACGTGATACAGGTGTTACAAGAGGCTTACAAGAGCCTAAACTTGTGACCAATTGATCAGTTTTGCCTACATTGTTGTTTTAATTCCCATTCATACTTATGCTATGCTTTATCTAATATTTGAACAACTGTTTAGCATGATCAAAATGTACCAAAACCAAGAAATTCATGTAGTGCAAGAAAGTTAATCGTGTGCTCTGTCATTTATCGTAGTAATAATAAAAATACGAACAGCCACACATAATAAACGCTTGAAACTCCAAATTCACTAATAAAATAACAGCACTACGATTGGCCAGCTAGCTTCGCGTGTAAAGTCTTGGAACAAGGAGTTAAAGAAATCTGTGCCCCATATTTTACAGTTTATATTAATTTGTTCGTTTTGGGAAATTACGTATATATGATACAAACGGTTTCATTCGATCGTAAAGTGTATCCTGGGAAGATATATATCGAATAACCTAACGCCTCCGTGTTTCATCAAAATTGGTTAAAAGTGGCACTGAGTGTGACCCAGCTCGACTGCTATTTGCCAGGGTCAAGTCACTACAAAGACGTTCCTTTCCTCGTAGGGACTGGTAGCTCACGTTCTCGTGAATTCTGAAAATCCCAGGATTTTTTTTTTAATTTTAACTTCTCACCGTTAATGAAATCCCTAGCAGTACCAAACAGGTTTCGTTTAATAGGTCTTATGATCATATTTGTAAATACACATTTCAAATATTTCCGACCAGAACATCGAGCTTTGCATAAATATAACGCGCTATTTGAATAACAATTGGAGCCATTAGACAGAAATGGTGATAACAACAGGGTGTTTCTGAATCTAACTGTGTTATTCAATTATGTGCGATGGCAAAGGCCAAAATCGAGTTGAGGCGGGGAACGATTCGATCACCGTTTTAACTGAATATCTGTTTTACTTGAATAAAAGAGTGGCGATGCACCTGTCAAAAGGAAAACAATCCGTTATAATTTATGGAGAATTAAATAAAAATGATCAACTGTCGAGGATATTTTGCATTCTGCATGCTTGTCATTTTATTCAAAGATGACAAAAAAAGTCACTTTCCTCCATTTTGGCTATGTATTAAGGGCAGCATGAAATTTATGAATATACTTAGACTATTTCATCAAAGCATAAAGAACTGAACTTTTCTGTAACTATGGTTATGTCGGAGTTCCTTGTAATGTAATGAATTTTTTTAAACTGCTATTAATCAGTCAAATTAAACTTGAGCAAGGTTTATTTATGGATAAATTTATTTATTGGGATAGCTTAGAGTTAAAAATATTTTGAATGATACGTTTCTTTAAGAAAAAGTACAGAAAAAGCATGAAAAAGTTGGCAAAGTAAGAGAGAAGATTGCGTTTTGATATTTACGATTATTACAAAGAGATAGATGCTTTAGTGGATATGTGTGGCTAGGAATGTCGTTACAGATCAAATCTATACGACCTTCAACAGCTCAAGTGACAAATTTTGAGATCATCGATTGTGGCGATGAATTCTTTCACTGGCAAGGGAGATAATCATAATCAATGCGAATTAAGAAAATTCAGAATTCAGAAAAGCTGTTATCGGCAAGTTCACCATTAAAGTAAATGTAAATGAACCATCTAAGAGACAGAAAATTTGTACAATTCTATTGTAGGCAAACTGACTACTCCCTTTAAATTTCTCTTGTTCGAATAACCAAACATTAACTTGCACAGGTCTAGCAAGTAACCTAGATCGAAGGATTTTATGACACCCACAGAATGTAATTGAAGCTCAGATGCTATATGCGATAAGGACTGTGGGAGGGCACTTAATGTGAGCGGCTTCTTTCAACACTAACTGATAGCTATCTGTTGTTTTAGAGACAGTCGCATGCCGACGATGGAGAAAAAGAAGAATAGACCAAGAGAGTGATAAAGAACATGTGTTTTCTCACATCGTTTTATTAGCAAAATACTAATCAAGGGCGGTTTTATCAGAAACAGATCCCTTTGGAGAGTTAAAACGACCAGTAAAAGTGGGCCGAACATATTTAGGTAACTTTCATGAAATATGCAAAGGACCAGCTGAGCGTCCATGGCAGCAAAAATAAATATACCAGATCTGCTAGTTGATTGAATCAGTGTAAAAGAATGTATAAAGTCTCTCTCTTTTGACATCCACTCCCCAAACGTGGAGAAAATAACGAATAACAAGTCACATAATAATCATTATGTGACTTCATTCCCTGAGGCCTCAGTTTCACATTAATGGATGGCTTTTGATACCTAATAGATTTCGTTTTAGATAGCTTTTGACACCGGATGGCTTTCGCACCAGATAGCTTTTGATACCGGATAGCTTTTGATACTAATAAGCTCCTGATACCGGATAGCTTTCCATCAGATAGCTTTTGATACCGGATGGCTTCCGCACCATATAGCTTTTGACACCGGATGGCTTTCGCACCAGATAGCTTTTGATACCGGATAGCTTTTGATACTAATAAGCTCCTG